>PVJO010021157.1:0-30445 GCA_004026905.1 Hystrix cristata | reverse complement strand
TCAGTTTCTCTTCATAAAATTACATTAAATCATCACTGGATTTGGAATGTAGTATCATTATCCTCTCTTCTATTCTTGTCCATTATACTTTCTATTTGTATCTACTCAGGATCAGTGAATTTTGCAACATTTTATTGTTCTTCTTGTTATTTGTTTGGTTGACTATTTCCTTACTACATAAACTGTTTAATTTATCTTCCTACAAATATTTAATGTTTATATTTAAATTGAATTGTTTTAAGCTGTATTTTGATCCCTAACACCAAAACTGGTTCACAAAATTCAATACATGCTTCCTAGTAACTCTTCAAAATATCATACCCTATCATATTTATTTCAAAATATCATATCATATTTATTTAAAAAATAGTTGAATATGTTAGTAGAGTTAAATTTCTGTGGTGCACTGACATTGTAGAATGGTGGTTCAGAAAAATAGATTTAATGCCAAAAAAGAAAATTCAAGCCCATATCTGATATGTACTGGTCTCCTTGTATTAGCAAATTATTTAACTACTCATTTTTTTTTTAATTCTACTAAGTGAGAATAAAAAGAGTGTCCCCTTAGTTGGGTGCGGTGGTGAAACCTATAAGCCTAGTTCTTAAGGAGGCTGAGGTAGGAGAATAGCAAGCTCTAGTTCCACTTGGACAACTTAGTGAGTCTTTGTCTTAAAAGAACAACAACAAAAACGTTAAGAATGGTAATAAAGGGGTTGTAAATGTAGCTCAGTGCTAGAACACTTCTGAGCTAATCCCGTGTACCACAAAAAGAAAGAAAGAAAGAGCGAAAAGAAAGAAAAAAAAAGAAATAAAGAAGGAAAGCCAACACGTAGGGCCATTGCGGAGATTAAATGAGATGATGTATATACAAATTACTTGTCAATATCATGAAAAAACAACAAGTTCTTTGTAAATATGAACTGCTGTTACATTACAACAATATCCTAAACCAATTTATGGTTGTGACATAAGGAAACTGTAGGTGGAATAGGTAAAAGAATTGCTGAGTTTTTATATTCATTTGTTGGGTTGTTTTTGTTTCTGTTTTTCAAAAATTGATTAGAGTCATTTCCAAAAGGACTTTGACTTGACATTATTTCTTATGTTGCTTTGACTTACATATTCATTTGAAACACAATATTAATGTATTAAAAATGCTTATTAACATAGGTTTACACTCTTTAACCTTTTAAAAACCCATGTCATAGGGATTCCAAATGGAGTATGAGAGAACTTTCGAAGTATTTTTAATTCAAATATTACTCAACTTCAGTTTTTTTTTTTAATATTTTGTAATGTATTTTCATAAGAATTTTTTTTTTTTTTTGTGGTGCCGGGGATCGAACTCAGGCCCTTGTGCTTGCAAGGCAAGCACTCTAATCACTGAGCTAAATCCCCAGCCCTTTCATAAGAATTTTAATATTACCATCTTTTCCAAACTAAATAAACTCTTTATCAAAAGTTATAAATGAGAATTGACATGGGAACAGTAAAGGTGAGCTTTCTCGTAACATTATTTTTATTATATGTTTTAAAATTATTTATCATCCATCCCAATATTGAAAATCTTCCTTCACATCTCACTTCATTTCAGAAATAATAAATTTCTTAGTAAATGCGAGGCAGATGTTTTGTACACAGGGTTATTGTGAAAAAACAGGTAATAAATTGGAATATTTACATCATTTGAAATTATATTCCATCATTTTTATTTGGATAATGAGATATTGAGAAATTGGCAAAAGCAATTATTCCACAGTCATTATTTTTTCATTAACCACTTAATTTCTGTTTGCTTTTTCCAATGCCTATTACTAAAAGCATGAATAAAAATTTGCTATTTAAATAACCCAGGTGTGCACACATTCCTATTCAGTGCCTATTATATATTACATCAGGCAAGTAGTTAAGCATTTCACAAAAGAAACATGAGAAACTGCAAATATTGTTTGCATACTGTGATGAGCTTGCAATGAAATCTCTAGCTAAACACAACATACAATTAGCTCTGAAATTGTGTTAGTGTGCTATAGTCTTTGAAAGTGCTATTCAAAAAGAGTGCGAAGCCATCTCTGATTCCACATGTGAGCCTAAATCGGGTGGTGTGTCCATATGCAGTCTGCACTTACACTGTGCTGAGAATCCAACCACTGGACTGTGGCCAGCAGATCTTGTAGAACTCCATTACATATGTGACATCTGTTCTTACTAATTAATTCACCTTGCAACATTCTCAGTGGTTGGCAGTATTGGCAACAGGACCTGCGGTTGCTGTTTATTATCAGGTTTACAGCCTGTGAATATACAAACATAGCCTTAGGTAAGTGTAAAATTCCTAGTAATCATTTCCAAATATTACACAGAAACCTCATCTCTTATAAATATGAGAAATGAAAGAAATTGTATTCTACACTCCTGATTCCTTTCCCTGATAAAGCATTGACTTATTCACTTAAGATTGATACTTGATTATTACTTTATTTTCATTTAATAAAGTGTAAGAATTTTAATAAAATATTAAATATCATATAAGATTCACTAATGTTAAGATTAAGATCATTATTCTTTGATTATCACAGAAGAACATATAAATGTGCTTGATTTAATTTAATATGTGTTTATTGAACGTGTATTATGTGATACTGTTCTGGACACTGGGGTTTATTAGTAACCAAGATCGATAAAAATCTCAATTCAAGGAACTTTTGATTTAACGAGATGTGAAAAAAATCAAAATACACAATTCATGTGTTAGAAACTCATAAGTTCTAGGAAAGAACTTTCGGGAACCATGGAAAGATAACATGTATAGAGTGATCAGGGAAATCACTTTTTGACAAGATGACGTTTGAACCAAGACTTAAAACAAGTGTAAAGTAAAGCGATGCACATATGTGAAGGCAGAGTCCAAATAAATTAAGCTGCAAGTTATAGCCCTCAGACAGGAGAAAGCCAGAAAGCAAGAAACTCAGTGGGGCTGGTGGAAAATGTGGCAATAAATGATATTGGGAAAATGACAAGATGTGGAGGGGAGGCCCTGTCTGCCATGGACAAGACCTTCTTTCTTCACCTCTGAGTATGATGATGTGTTGCTGTTTGGGCAGTTGTGAAGAAATACTGCACCTTGGTGATTTAAACAACAAATATCTATTTTTCCACCATTCTGGAGGATAGAATGCTAGGACTGGGGACCTGTGGTGCTGGTTCCTGCTGAGGCCTCTTTTTCCGAGTCACATAGGTCCTTTCTGTGTCCTCCCATATGCAGATGCAAAGAGAGAGGGCTCTGCTGTCTCTCCTCCTCCCCCCACCCCCGCCCATGGTCACTGCTGTATGGAACTGGGAATGCTCCCTCTTTCTGACCTCTTGCAGCTTTAATTACCTCCTTTAAGGCCCTAATTCTAACTGTAATCACACTGTGAATTGGGGCTTCCAACATTTAATGTGGGAGCATAATTCTGCCCTCTGGCTACCCCAAAGTTTATGTTCTTCTCACTTGCAAAACGCACTTGCTACATCCCAAGGGCATCAAAAGGGTTACTCCACTCTAACATCAAGTCAAAGTTCAAAGTCCATCTGAACATCACGGAAAGCTGACATGACTGACACCCGAGTTATGACTTGCAGAGAGGCAAAGTCCCTCACCAGCTTCGGACTTGTAAAACATTACAAGTTATGTGATTTTGAAATATAACAATGGGGCAGGAATAGCGAAGATATTCACATTGCAAAAGGGAGAAAGAAAAAAGGCATAATATCTCAAAATCAAATCCAGAATCTGGCCAGGCAGGCTCCATGTGATGTTTAGGCTCAGGAATATTCCTTTTTGGCTGGTTGTTCTGCCTCTGCAGCCCCAGACCGGAAGGGGTAGCAATATGGCTCCTGCCATTGGAATCCCGGAGGTAACTCAACCTTCTAAATTGGGGAAGAGCCATCCGTGGCCTCTGGACATGTGAGCTCAGGGTCTGTGGTGAGAATTCCAGCTCTGCTGCCCTGTTCTGTCTTACTGAGAAACATCTGATTAAATTCATAGGCGGTCTCTATGGAGTGATTGTCCGCGGTGCCTTTGTTTGTCTTTTTCAGAACAGACCCTCATCTTTGGCACTAAGGACAAGATGAGAATTTCTCAAGTCTTTAAATCCCAATATCTTTTTATTTAACAATATTTTTTTTTCTCATTTCATCACTTTCATCTTTCCTTTTACTCTGAGCAGTAAAGATATTCCAAACTGACCTTCAATATATTGCCTTGAAATCTCTTCAGCTAAATAAATATCTCATTGCTCATAAGCTCTACTTTCCACCAGCCGTTAGCACACAGTTCAACCTGGTTCTTTTGCCACTTGGTGACAAGGATAATCCTTCATCCCAATTCCAGTAACGTGCTCTTCATTTCCATCTGAGACCTCACAGGAAGTATTCTTTGAGTTCCTAACAGGATTCTATTCATGATATGTTTATCCTTCAAAACAATAGGTTTCTCTTCATTCAGGGTACTTACTAGAACTACCTTGAACACCCGTTGTTTTTACATCACAGTAACTGAACATCACAGTTCAGTCCATTGCAGAGCAAAAGCTATTAGAATGCTTTGAGAGAAAAACAATGTGGTGTAATCTGTTTTATGAGAATTACTGTGACTTCTGTATTAAGAACAGATTGCAGGGGGTGTGAATGACAGTAGGACCACTTTGGAGCTTCTGAAGACAGAATCAAATGGATTGGCTGGAGTCAGAACTGGAATGTGAATAGGAGAGAAAAGGGAAACCAAAGGTAGCTTCAAGGGTATGGATCTGAGTGAATTAGAAGCTCTAGAGACCATAAGTTAAGGTGAGGAAGGTTGGAAGCGTAGCATGTTTGTGTGGGGATAAGGATAGTTCTTAAGACACGTGTTGAGGTTGAGGTATGTATCAAATGCCCGTTTGTGATACGGCATACGCAGTGTGTATCTGTGTCTAAAATTCAGCAGAACGATCTGGGAGAGTTCTGTGGCTTCAGCTGGGGACACAGATAGGAGGACAGGCCTGGGGAGATCTGTTAGCTTTTCATTTGGTCTTCCAAAACACAGAACTTTGTGGGAATTCCAAAGGCATGATGTAGATGAAGAAAAGGCGAGAGAGTCCATCCCTGAGATGCTGTGCTATCAGAAGAGCAAGGACATAAAGAAAACCACCAGAGCTACACGGAGGGCTTATACCAAACCAGGAGCCAGGTAGAGAAAGTGTTTCAAGGATAAGGAGATCAACTGTTTTAAATGTTGTATAGTAGATGGAATATAATGAAAACGGAAAACTGATTCTGTGTGAAGTAATATGTGCAGTACTGTGGAGTAGGGTAAGATTAGGCAGGTGGAGAGGAGTTCTGGTACTAAATGTCCAGTTAGAGTGAAGTCTAGCAAGAAGGGCATAAAATCAATTGGCGCCAGGAATATAGATGCTATTGGGGCTCACTTTACTGTAAGAATTAAGCAGTATTTGAAGAGAGAATAGAGTTCCAAAGGTCTTGTTGCTTCTGCAATTTTTCTTTAAGTAGTAGCAACATAGAAGATATGTTCTAGATAGGATCCAATAAGGCTGAAACACGGGGCGATGTAGAGGAGAGTGGAAGATGTGTGAAACGAAGCCCTCCTGTGGTCGAAGGGAGTTGCCTTGTGTCCACATAGACGGGTAGGCCTGGGGACGGTAGAATCATCTCTGTTGACAAGGAAGCAGGCAAAACATAAGGGAACAGGAGCTTGCAAGTGACAGAAAGCAGGTACTTTTGACTGAACGTGTAGGATGAATGATATATTGTAGGGATGAGGAAGCGGAATGGAGAGAGGAGCAAACTAAGATTTTTAAGCACTTCCAATATATCAGAAATTCACTCACTGATTAAGCACAGGCTGATCAATGCAAGATCGAGTCCCCTTCCCTCGGGAGGCCAACAGCCTAGAAACGCAGATAAATGTGAATATTAGTGCAGTGTGTGATGCTTTTTAAAAATTGTTTTTATTATTTTACAGTACAGGAATTGAACCTAGGACCTTCACTTAACTACCTACCTAGTATTTTTTTTTAATTTTTTTTGTATTAAAACACAGTCCTGCTGAGTCACTGAGCTGCCTGGTGAAGTGAAACTTGCAATCCTCCTGTCTCAGCCTCCCGAGCATTGGGTTTGCAGCGTCTGCCACTGCACCCCGCTAGTGTAGTGTCTTAATAGAGTGGCCACAGCAACCCCCCCCAAACTGCGTTGGCCGCCCTGTCTCTGCATGCATTCGTAGGCACACTCATAAAATAGAGCATGGAAAGGGGTTGTAAGAGGATAGCGCCAACATGCCTCCTCAGGGCTCCCTCTGAACTGCCAGGATTTCTTAGTGGTGTGTGCTCTTCTTCTTGTCCAGATTTTATTTCATACATCTCTGTTACATCTCTTGTCTGCCCGTGTAGCCTTGGAGAAAATAATAAGCTTTAGAGTTAGATCCATTCAGTTTTAACCCTCGATCCATAGTCGGTAGCTAAGTGCTGTAAGCAAGTCCGTGTGCTTGTCCCATATTCCCACCATCAAAATGGGAACATGGCGAAGACAGCCTGCTTTCATACATGGGAGAGCCTGTCAGGATCAGATACCTGGCAGATCAAGAGTGCGCCATCGCCATCAGCTATTATTTATGCTTTTCTTTTCTTTTATGTCATATTTTTACCCAGTGTCTTGCCTTTCTTTGTCACTTTGCTGATCCTCTTTCTTACTGTGTAGTCAGAGCCCATTTAATTAATCTTTACACTCTGCATCCTTTCTTTCTCATGTATGATGAAACTTCACCATGAAGTTTCCCTTTAAGATGAACTTTTCCTGTATTTTTTTCCCCCTTAATTTGCTATTTATCTTTGAAGGGACTAAACGAAGGGCTCAATGAAGGGACTTTGGTCCATCGAGTCTGATTCTACCATCGACATGGGCTGGAGTCCACGCATATCAGAAAGTCAGCTACAGCTTCAAGGGTCTGTTTCCGCACAGAGCCTTCTCTAGAGGGCCTCACCCTGCCTGCTGTCTGAGGAGAGAGAGGCTGCTGGTCCGGAAGGGTGATCATGTTTGGCCGTGTCCTGTAAATCAGCCATTGATTGGATGACGTTAAAGACTCATATGCTTTTTCATTATGGCAAAGAATGATACCTAATGGAAAAAGCAAAGAGATTTTATGCTTGAGCACCTCTACAACTAGGTCCCACAGTAACTCAGGTTAAATGAAGTAGACCCTGTTTATTTATCTTAAAGATATTCAATAAAAATGAAAGCCCAAATATAAAATTTATGACTAAGTTTATGGTTCTGCCTACCTAATCATAGAAGAGTAATCTGCCCAAGAGTATTATTTACAAGGAAATACAGATGACTAAATATATTAAAAGAATGTATACACTATTGAGAATCATTGTGAAATTAAAAAAAAAAAAGAAAGAAATCAGGAAAGACCGTGGAAGCTAGCCAATGCAAGAATATTTAAATGCTTGTTCCATAAAGCTATCATTTATCAAGTACATAATTTATGTCAAATAATGTTCTATTTCTGCACGTATCTTATCTTGCATATTCTCACAAAACTGCTGTGATTTATATTCTATAATTATCCAAATTTCACAGAAGGAAATCAAGAATCATAAAATTTAGGCCATTTGTTCAATGTCAAACAAATGATGTATAACAGAGTTTCAGTGAGGGGCAGCCTCCAGCACGAATGGGTCAATGTGTATCTGGGGCATTTGCACTGTGACTCCATGACACGGTGTCTCAGTGGGCGTGATCTTTATGACCCAGAACGCATTCGGTACACCAGACAGGCCTTAGTGAAAGCACTCATGCGGTCAGACCCAGGCCTGCCACTTACAATATGTTTGGCCTCAGATTTTTCTGCTCTCAAATTGAGATTAATAATTCCTACTTCATGCATAGCAGGACCACGACATTACTCCGAGGCATGTCACTAATTGAGCCACTGACTGTGAAACGCCTAACACCATGCTTTGCTGTAAAGTATCCAAGAAATACTTTGTCTTCTTTAGCGTTCCCATCTGCCTTCTGGGAAATTGTTCTGGGTTGTGTGAAGTCCCTTCTTTCCTTCTTTAATAATGCAAATTATTTCTTTCACCATCTTACAAATATTTGATGAGTGCCAATTGTGTAAGTCTCTGCCATAAAGATGACCAAGCCATAGTCTTCACCCTCCAGAATCTAATAATTTTTATCCGACTTTGAGAGTCTTCTCCAGCACACTGGGCAAAAACACTTCTCTCGACTCCTCCAGAACTTAGTGCGCACTTTCTCATTTGATAGGAAGCAATTAACTTGCTTCCTGTATGATATCTCTTTGTACATGCGCAGTCTCTAAAATTTTAAGGAGACTTCAGGGGACTATGACATCTGCCATGTTCATAAGAACATAGTGTTTTGTACACGGTGGGTATTTACTGACTTTACTGTTTAAAAAAGTTATTCTTGAATTCATTTTGAAAAATTGTTTCTTCTAATTACGTCACTATGTTAAAAAAAAAGAAATTTAATCAGTCAGGTGAGAATGCATGCAAATTGTTTGACCCTTTCTTGTTCCACCCTATATTTATTTATATTTATATTGAACATGATGAAAATGCACAAAATAAAAATCTACTATAGATGCTTTTTTATTTTTCAAAAAAGGGGAATGACTGTCTATAACTACCTCCAAAATTAAAAACAACAAGATAAACCTACCTGATGTAGCACCAGACTAAGGGATCCCTGACCTCAGGCTCCTGCTATGGGAGTAGAGTCCATGGAGACCTCCACATGTTTACAAGAAATATGATGAATGGAAGTGGGCACAAGCGCACTCACATGTGTGTGTGTGTGTGTGTGTGAGTGTGTGTGTGTGAGTGTGTGTGGGTGAAAGGGCTGGGATCAGAATTCAGGTCAACCAAAAGTTAGTGTTAACAATTAAAATATAGACCTATACAATTAAAATAAAGAACATTTGTAGAGAAAGAGAGACTAAAGAGAGAGGGAGAGAGAGGAACACGATATTACAATACATAGCGAGGAGAGAAATAGTAGCACCAACTTCATAGCCAGGATTGGGCTTCAGTGACCCCAGGTTGCCTTATCTGAAAGTTGCATGTACCCTGAGAAATGTACCATTTCTGTAGGCCCTGACAAAGATAATTGACGTCATTGCTAAAGTTTATTCTAGTCTAAATTTTAGCTGATTTTTTTCACTGTTTACCATTTAACAAAACACTGCTACTTTCTTTTTTATTGATTAAATAGGTTTATTTAATTATATTTTAACCACATTTTGTTTAAAAAATTTTATCAGTACTTATGTGCAGTCCATAATCTTTACATTACATTCTTTGTGTGGAGTCTGTGCATGTGTGTAACACACCTTCATCCCCTTACCTGCCCTACCTTCCCACACCCTCCATCTCTTGGTTTCCCACTTCCTGTTAGCTACCTTTTACTTTATTCTGTATTTATAATTTGGGTTTCTCATATAAAAGAAACCATGCGATATTTAAGCTTGTTTTTAACTTGTTTCTCTTGAAATTATGATCTTAAGTGCATCAATTTCCCTACACGTGACTCAAGTTTTTCTTTATGGCAGAGTAGTACTCTACTGCATGTAAATAATCTCATTTTCTTTATCCATTTATCTATTGACAGACATATAGGCCGCTTCTCAGATTTACCTATTACGGGTGTGAAATGTGCTGCTATAAACATGGGTGTGCATGTATCACCATAATATGATGTTTTAACTCTTTGGGGAAGGCACCTAAAAGAGGAATACTGGGCCAAACTAAATTTCTAGTATTAGTTTTTTGAGGAATCTCCATGTTCCTTTCCATAGTGGTTTTTACGTTTCCAACAACATAAAGGGGCTCCTTCTCCCCACAGCCTTCCCAGCATTCTTCATTATTTGCTCTCTTGATGATACTCATTTTTTCTGGGTAAGGTGGAATCTCAGTGTTGTTTTAATCTGCATTTATTTTACAGCCAGTGATGCTATGCGTTTCCTCATGTACTTACTGGTCATTTGTACTTCTTTTTCTGTGGTGTGTCTATTCATTTCACTTATCCATTTTGTGACTGGGAGTTTTATTTTGAGAGATCTATTCTTTTGAGTTCTTTCTATATTCTAGATACTAGTCCTCAGAGGAATAGCTAACAAAAATTTTCCCATTCTGGAGGAATTTTTCCTGGAGAATTTTTCCCATTCTTTTCACTCTGTTGGTTTTCATTTATTGTGGAGAACTGTTTCGTTTGTTATGACCCTTCATTGATTCTTGGTACCATTTCCTGCATGACAGAGGTTTGTTTAGAAAGTCTTTGCTTACACCAATGACTGCAAGAGTTTTATGTAGTTTATCTTCCAGCAGATTGAATGTTTGTTTTGACATTTAGGTCTTTGATCCATTTTTGCTTCAGTTGAGTACATGATGAGTGATATGAATTTAGAATACTGTTTATTTTTTTAATTTATTCATTTCATATTAGTATTTCCTGTACATAATGATTACATCATCGTGGGGAGTTGGTGCATATACATAGCACATCTTATTTCTTTTTATATTCCCTACCCTCCTCCCCTTCCTCTGTCTCTTTGTCCCTTACCTGTTTTCAGTAGATCTGTCTCCCTGTTTCCTATTATCTTTTACTTTCCTCCTAAATTTATTTATACTTTGGTTTTCTTATATAAAAGAAATCATACAATATTTAAGTTTCTTTGTGAGAGGATGTGGACTTGTACTTTGTGGAAAGTTTTGGAAAAATGTCTTTTTTGGGGGGAGTGCTAGGGATCGAACTCAGGACCTTGTGCTTGCAAGGCAAGCTCTGTAACCACTGAGCTAAATCCCCAGCTTCAAAATGTCTTTTTTTAATGCCTACTTTGTCCCAGTCCATCTGTCTGATAACGATGATACTCCATAGAACTTACAGGAAGAAAACACAATGCCAAAATAAGTATTATTTCCATTCATATTGTTGTCTTTTTTGTATTCATTTTTGTGATTGTTTTTGTTTTAAAGAATTCAATTTTATCAATCACTGCATTGAGTCAAATATTTTAACATTTGATATCTGCAAATTATTTATTAAAATTATTTGATAATTTACTTGTGTACTTCATAATGTGACACTTACAGTGGAGATTAAATATAAAGAGAAAAAAATGAGTAAGGAAAAAGAGAAAACAAAAAATACAAAATTGTAGGAAAAGCAATAAGCCAAGGCTACAAAAGAAAGAGAAAGGAAGGAAGGAAGAATAGAGAAAAGGAAAGAAATATGAACGGATAGACAATATGGAAACTGACTAATAGAGGAAAGGGGTCTTTGGAGAGATGCTGTGTATGGGACGAATGCTTTAGGTTCATTTTATATCCATTTCACTTTTATTACTAATAATAGCTGGTATTTGTGGTTTCTGTTTTCTTTTCTATTAAACAATTTTTATTAATAATGAGAGTTAATATCCATTTGACATGCACTTTACTAAACCATTTCTTCATCCAAGCATAAAATCATCATATTTGCAGGTCCATAAAAACCTCATGAAATAAAAACCTTCGAATTTATATTTTTATTAAACTTTAAGATTATATGATATTTGAAAAATGCAAGTAACTTTTGCAGCAATGCACAGAATTAACCTTTATATAATATTATTTGCTTCACTTTTTAAATGGAAATAATATAGAGATAGCACTAAACATTTATGCTGAGCCCCTTAAATGCTCCCTAGCTGTATCTAAGGTAGTGTGCATCTTTTATTTTCATGTTTTCATACTTTTATAAAAGTGTATGTGCCCATACTAATTTACAGCATATATTTAAATACTAACATACTTTTACAATGCACGATTCTTTTTCAGTTGGCTTTTTGCACCAAGCATTTTGTTTATCAAAATAGGTGACATTAATACACAGAGATCTGGGTAATTCATTTGTTTTCAGTTGATAATTCTATTATTATATAATCTCTCATTTAAAAAAAAAACCCATAGACATTTAGGATTTGTCCAGATTTTTGCTTTTGTAAATTATATATTCTTCGACCTACCATCACATGCATATAATCATTTTTCAAGTAAGGACAGATCACATATAAAACGATGGTCCCCTGAGATCACAGTGGAGTTGGAAAATCCTTATCACCTAGTGAGATGGTAGACATGGCAACACCGTAGTACAACACATTCCTCACCTGTCTTTGTAAATTGCCCTACTGTTCTGCCACTTTATAAAAATGTAGCAGGGATAATAATGTAAAAAACAAAATACTAGGTAACAAAGTCATGATAATAATTGACTATGTTACTGGTTTATGCATTTATTATACATTTTATCATATTTTAGGGCATATTTTTGTACTTATATAAAAACAGCTTACTGTATAATAATATGCTAAGTTGCTTCAACATTATACACCTGGTATTTAGCACCTCTCCTGATTGCATCGAGAGGCCACATCTGACCTTTACCATTTAGTCTGTGTAAGTACACTCTGTGATACTTGCACAATGATAAAATCACCTATCCACACGCCTTTCAGAATTTGTCCCTATCATAACGTGATGCATGACTAATTCCTCATGCCTGAGATTTTTTCATAGCACAGATTCCATTTTTGTGCAGTAAAACCATGCAGGAATATTTTGAATATTCTGTAAAAATATGGATGGCAATTCAATTTGCCTGGAGAGAGATCCACACACTGGAACATTTAAAACACCCCAGGTGACCCTAATGTGGATCCAGTACTAAGACCTATTACTTCAAACACTGCTTCTCCTACTTTACTGTGGACATAAATTACCTGGAATCTTGTGGAATTGTAGTTTTTGATATAGAGGATTTGAGTGTATCTGAGGGTCTTCATTTGTGCTATGTTCCCAGGTGATACAGGGCCACATTTTGAAGTAACAAGGCTCTGGGGTGTGCAAATACTGGGAAATGAAATTCTAAAGATATATTTGCAGCTTCAGGGTTATTAGCTGTTTCAGAGTGTTTGCAGCTTTATGCCACATTCAGCCGTGTAGGATTTTCGTTTTCTGACATCTTCACATCTTCATCAACTTGATAAGACCGAATTCTTGAAATTCTACCTGTGGATTTCAAGTTCTGTTTTCTTTCTTGCTTTTATTTTTAAGCTTTATTGAGCTGAGAAATACATTTATCAAGCCAATTAGAAATAAGCAACCCAACCAAAACTTTGTGTTATAAACACAATGACAGTCACTGGTCACAATGAGTCATCGTTTTCAGCACTGAGTCATAATTATAACTATATATATAGATGAAATCCTGTTGTGCTTATTCAATTTATCCCAAGTAATTGTGATGATGTACTTCTTCTCAGGTCATTCATGGAATTGTCTATTAAAATTTCCATTTTTAAAAATTTCCTACTCATATCTTCCATCCATTTTTCTAGTAATTCATTCTTTTTTTCTCCTCATTGACATGTGCAGTTTCTTTTTATATACAAGATAATTCGTCTTGTAAATTTGCTTGCATTTATTTGAGACATATCCTACAGATGTGCAGCTTTGCATAAATCTGTTTATAATTCTTCACATATCCTGAAATTCCTCACTTTTAAATTTAATGTAATCATGATTGTCAATCTTTTTATTGTGGTCTATTTTGTGTACTGGTTTCCAACATCACTATCATGTTCTCCCATATGTTACATTGGCAGCAATCGTCAGGTGGATCCTCTATACCCAGAACCACACCAACTCAGTCCAGCTGGGTGTTCCTGCTCAAGTTGACTACAATAATAAGTTCACCACACTTCGTTTCCATTTTTTACTTCTACTCTTTTTTCCCCACCCCTCCATTTCTTTCCTCTCCCCCTCCCTTGTTCCCCTTCCCATTTGAACAATTTCTTCCCTTTCCCAATATAATACATTTTAGTCCTTATTTACATTTTCTGTTTCTCACACCAGAGAAACAATGTGGTATTTAAACATGTGTGTTTGATTTATTTCACTTAAGAGTATGGTCTCAAGATGATCCATTTACCTAGAAATATCTCAAAATTATCATTCTTTATGGCATGGTAGTACTCCATTATATACAAAAAAAACCACATTTTCTTTATCTGTTCCGCGGTTGATGGGCATTTGGACTGTTTCCAAGATTTAGCTATTACAAACTGTGCTGCTATAAACATGGGTGTGCATAGATCGCTGCGGTATGATGCTTTTAATTCTTTGGGAAGATACCAAGAAGGGAACTAGCTGGGTCAAATGGAACCTCTAGTCCTAGTTCCCTGCGGAATCTCCACACTGATTTCCATAGTGGTTGTACCAGTCTACACTCCCACCAACAGTGGAGAAGGGTTCGTTTTTCTCTACAGCCCCTCCTGCATTTGTTATTGACTGATTTATTGATAATAACCATTCTTTCTGGAGTGAGATGGAATCTCAGTGTTGTTTTAGTTTGCATCTCTCAAATGACCAATGATGTTGAGCATTTTTTCATATATTTATTTGCTATTTCTACTTCTTCATCTGAGAAGTGTCTATTCATTTCAGCTGCCCATTTTTGGATTGGGTCTTAAATTTTGGGAGTATGATTTTTTTGAGTTCTTTATATATTCGAGATAGCAGTCCTTCGTTGGAGGAACAGCTCGAAAAATTTTTCCCACTCCATGGGTTGTCTTTTCACTCTGTTGGAGGTTTCTTTTGCTGTGCAAAAGCTTTTTTTTTTATATAGGGCAATTAGGGTTTTGTTCATAAAGTCTTTGCCTACACCTGTGTCTTCAAGAATTCTACCTATTATGTATTCCAGAAGATTTAGCATTTCTGTTTTAATATTTGCCTCTTTGATCCACTTTAATTTTAGTTTGGTGCATGGGGAAACATATGGGTCTAGTTTTAATCTTCAGCATGTGGAGAGCCAGTTTTTCCAGCACCATTTGTTAAAGAGATTGTCTTTCTTCCAGTGAGGGTGTTTGGCCCCTTTGTCAAAGATAAGGTGACTGAGAGTATTTGGACTTGTTTCTGCATCTTCCAGTCTTTTTCACTGGTCCTGTGGCCTACTTTTTGCTAGTGCCATGCTGTTTTAATTACAGTAGGTTTGTAATTAAATAATTTTACATCTGTAATGTAATTTCAGGGATTGTGATGGCCCTTGCTTTGCTTCTGTTGCCCAAAAATTGCTTTTATTATTCTAGGTTTCTTCTGGTTCCAAATGAATTTTAGGATTGATTTCTCTAATTCTGTGAGGTATGCTATTGGTATTTAATTGGGATTGCATTAAATCTGTACAACAGTTTTGGGAGTATGGCTGTTTTCACTAGATTGGTTCTTCCAACTAAGAACAAGGGGTAGCTTTCCATTTTCTCATATCTCCTTCAATCTCCTTTTTCAAAGTACTGTAGTTTTCAATGTATAGATCTTTTATTTCCCTTGTTAGATTGACTCCTAGGTACTTCATTTTTTGGGATGCTATTGTGAAAGGTGTCGGTTCCCTAATTTCTCTTTCAGTGAGTCTGTTATTTGTGTACAGGAATGCTATTTTTGTGTGTTGACTTTGTATCCAGCTACACTGCTGAATTTGGTTATTAAATCTAGAAGTCTTTTGGTGGACTTTTTGGGTCTTCTTTGTAGAGCATCATGTCATCTGCAAATAGTGATAATTTAACTTCTTTCTTTCCTATCCTTATTCCTTTTATTTCTTTCTCTTGTCTAATTTCTCTGGCTAATGTTTCCAAAACTATATTGAATAAGAGTGGTAATAGTGGACATCCTTGTCTTGTTGGGAATTTAGAGTGAAAGCTTTTAGTTTTTGACCATTTGGTATGATGTTGGCTGTTGGTCTGTCATAGATGACTTTTATCAGATTGAGGTAAAGACCATCTATTCCAATTTTCTGCAGGGTTTTTTTTTTTTTTATCATGAATGGGTGTTGGACTTTGTCAACAGATGCTTTTCTGCATCTGTTGAGATGATCCTATGGCTTTTGTCCTCAGCTCTGTTAATATAGTGTATCACATTACTAGGTCCACTTGATGAGTTAAATATTATAATTAAAAATTGTCTGTATTCAAGAATGAAATTACTTTCCTTGTACAGTCCTTGCCCCTATTTAATATCATATTTCATCATAAAATGAGAATTGGCCGTGTTTTCCTCATTTTATTGTGGGGAATAGATTAATATGATTACAGTTATTCCCTTGCATTTCGACTATTGAATCTTCTTGTGAGTGAGTTACTTAATGGAGATTTCTTCGTTAAATATTGGTTGATCTTTTCCGTAAAACTGTGTGGGCCTATTATGTATTTATTGCTAATAGAATGTTAAAATTAACTGTTCCCTATGGGGAGCCTACATTGTCTAATGAGAGTTGTCCTCTCCTTTGTATTTCTACTGTATCCAATATGTGATTTCCAATTTCCAAGGCCATGTGCATTTATCATTGGGAAATAGCAGGCAGGTTCTCCCGTGGGAGATTTTTGTGGGCCACGCCTGGAAGTAGCACACATCGGCCCTGCTCATATTTCCTTGCATAAAACTCAATCATAACTGCAAGGGATTCTGGGTAGCAAAAATCCAGTTGTCTGCTCAGAAGACGAAATGAGCCTGTTGATCTATTAGCAGCTTTGCTACACCAATAAAGGAACAAATTTCCTCTTTTTAAAAAATACCACTCATGAGCAAGCACATCGTTCGGTCTCTTTAAATTACCATTTTAAATCTTAGTTCCCAGCCTGAGAAAAAGAGTTCGATAGTACAGTCATACCATAATTCCGCTGACTCCCTACCAAAAGCACAATGCTATACACATAATAAATCTTCCCATCAGCTGGTGACTCTGCTGTCATTTGGTACATGTTTTCTTCAGTAAAATAACTGACTGGCAAAAATCAACTTAGTCACTGCTGTTTTTGCAATATGTTTGAAAGGCAGGTGGTCAACCCCTCTCTGGAGATGAAAAACAATTCAGAGATAAATGTGGAGGAAAAGAGAAACTGGGGCAGCAAGTGTGTGGGTTTAGGTGTTTGGAGAAACAGTATGAGAAGGGCTCTTATGTTACTCATCAGCTGCGAACATATTTCCATCTGTTTATACTGACACATCAATCTGGAGGCATATACTGTGACTGCTATAATGCAACTGAAGTCACAAAAATTTGCTTACATGGAAATACTGAATGTAACATTCATATAATAGGGGAAAGGCAAATATGAAAATGGCCAATGGGTTTTCAAATAGAAAAAAAATAATATTTTTCCTGTAAAGATATTAATCAAATGTTCTTTCCATTTCAAGAATTAAACAAGAACTTATTTGGAGCTATTCAATTTTAAGCCCTCAGAGAGAATACAATAAATCACCACTTAGAACATGTTTGCTTTTGCTTGCGTTTGTTTATTTTAGCAATGCTTAATTCAAGGTCTTCCATAATTTATTCCCATCCCACCTCTTTAATCTTGTTTGCAGCCAACTTACTTTATGGCTACACTGTCAGATTTATAAATATGCCCTATGTGTTTACATAGTTGTTCATTTCTAGACCTTGCTCTCACAATTATCATCTTCTCAAGTTCAAATTTATTCCATTATCCAAATCTGAGCTTAGATTTAATCTCTTTCACCAAGTCTTTTTGAAATTTCCTCTCCACCCAACACTCCTTTACCTACTTACAGTTAAGGAAATCCTTCTCTCACCTAAAATTCTGTAAACCTTTTTCTGACTCTTTCTGAAAACCCTCAGAGTATTCCATCTTGCAGTTACTGATTTTCTCATCTTCTCTCTTAAAGGCTCTAGACATTTTGAGGACAATCCCTTGACTTTGATTCTTTTGTACATTCTGCTATCTGATAATTCATAGTTGGAGCACTACAGAATATTACGTCGTTAAGAAATATTTGCCTAGTTTTTAAATGAACAACTTTTACCATAACCCCTTCACATATGTATAGATAAAGGCCAGTAGGTTGCTGATAAATATTTAGTGACCAATCCTCTAAGCAAAATCTGTGATTTGTAGTATTTGCATTCCCACGCTGGAAACATATAGTGGTCACTTTCAAGTCGTGACCATGACATCACCAAATGTAGCTGAGGCAGGATACAAGAGGACAGACCAACATGTTCGCCACACGGTGGCAAGGCAAGAAAGTAACCCCAGAACAGGCAACGGTAAAATGGAATAAAGTGTTTAGGAATTGATGCCTTTTGAGTTTTTAAAACTTTTTTTCTTTGTGTAATTTAATTTAAAGTTGTATCATCTAATAATGACCATGCTTAATATGTAACTTATACAATTCCTGGAAATCTAACAATCATCTTTCAAACATTGGTATGGCCTGTTTCTAGAATGCCACTAGATAGGGTATACTCTGATTTGCATTCATATTATATACCACTAAATTTTTCCTACTTACAAATTTTTGCTTAAAATACTGTGAGAAGAAGAAAAGCCATACTTTGTATTCTTAAGGAAAGTGTAAGAAGACATTCCATTTTTCTTCTTTCATGAGTTTGTTCATTTTCTCTACATTTTCGTTGTTATTCCTCTTATTTTGTCCTCCACTTCTCCAATTATCTACCAGTCCTATGGCCATTCCTACTGCTCATCTCTTATTCTTCTCATATCTAAGATTCAGTTTGTGATAATCCTGTCCCTTTAATGTGTCCAGAATGTTTTATTCGGATTTACTTCCTCGTATACACATTTATACAATGTAGGCAAGAGTCAAAAAATACCAGAGTTGAAAAACCCTAAGAGCATTCACTCTTTCCTAGTCTCTGAAAATCTTTTGATGACAGGGAGATTACATTTTTATAAAGTAGTCTGTTGTGAAGACATTACTTATTTAGAACACTTCATTTCGATGATCTAAAATCTATCATTATTTTTTCCACCAAGTCAAGCTAGAATAAATCTACAAGCCAATTCGAACATTTTTCCTTACATTTCTTCTCGTTATGTAAACATCCCTAGTGCCTTATTCAGTGTCCCGACATGGCATTATGTCAAGACACTTTGCTCTTCTGGTTGACTTCTAGTTGCAAATTAACATGTCGATTGGTTGCTCTTGTAGGACTAAAATCAAAAACTTGACTTCTAGTGGTCAGGCGAGTAACTACATCTCCAAGAGACTCACGCAGGTTGCTTGTAGTTGAGCAAAAGAAGTGATCAAATACAGATTCTGACAGGAGTCTTCCAACGCTCCTTTCGCACTGACATGAACTCACCCCCCCGATACTAATGGCAGCAGCTTAACTAGTTGAGACTGGCTGTGCGGGTACCTCATTCATACTTCTTTTTATTGCTTTGTCTCTTGCTTCAAGCTGTCAAATGCCTTTGAAATACATATGTACTCAAAATTTTCATAGTATACCCTTTATCTGCTAAGCTGGTTAGCGTCCTCAAAAACAAAGTTGAGTTATTTTGACATAAGTAATCCTTTCCATTCATTTCTCTCAAAATTTAAACCAAAATTTGAGATGTAGTTTCTACACTTCCATCCATCCATTGTATTCATAGCTGAAAAAAATGATAAGCAATTACAAGAATGAGGTTTTGGTTATATGTGTATCTATATCTCTCTCTCTATATATATATATATCTATATACAGAGATATAGATATCACTTATTGGGTAACTTATTTAATCTTTCCAAAACAAGGAAAAAAAATTTGGCTTCGTTTTGGAGGATTATCGAGGGATGAGACTGGAGTATTCAAAACAAGAAAGTTCAGTGGAATGGAGAGGTAGTTACAGAATATACGTGCCAAAAGGAATATATTTTTTTCACTTTTAACTGCATTTTTGAGTTCTAAAAAATAGAATATGATAGTGACTAGAGAGTCAAAATTAAAATGCATGATACTCTTTTCAACTGGGATATGAAAATATGTAATATAGTGCTAGTTCTTTGTAGAGACTAAAGGAATTCGGTGTTTTTTTTTTATTTGATAGCCTAAGGATCAATTCATTCAAAATGTATTTTAATTCTAAGGGAGAAATTATAAAGTGTTTATGCTTCTCAGGATATAGCAATTCATATGAGAGAGAATGAGCTTTTATGAATGTGTTAAAGAGTAAGTCCCTAAATATGGAATATTTAAAACTGATGAAAATATTCTCAGTCAACATTTTCTGAAGTTTTACTGTGCACTAAGTATGATCCCGTAAAGTACTCAGGGGCCACGCATACTAGTTCCTTCACTCATCTGACTTCTTCAGAAATATTTAAAAAGAAAACTTGTGGCTGGAAAGCGAATACGAGAAAACTTTATATATGATCAACCAAGTGGTTGAATCCACTACTGTAGTGGATGACTTTGGGGTCTACAATGATCCAGTCTTTTCCATTTCTCTGCCTCACACATGAGTCACTGTATCTGGGATGCAATCCTTTATTTAGTTACAGGATATTAATTTTCTAAAAAATTATCTTTGTACCTGCATTGCCATCTTCCGTCTCCATTTGGTTTGGATGAATGTCCCTTAAAATACCCATAATATTTATATGTATGTCTCTCATACTACTGGATTTAATGATATTTTTAGTTTATTTCAATGTTTATTTCTAACCACAATATGCACCCTACAAGAAAACAGAAACTCTATCTTATTAAATTTTAAATCACTAATACCTATCACAGTCCCTCATGCATAGCAACAGATAAATGAAACTTTTCTAACTAAATGAATATTATATAAAGCTCTAAGAGATTTGAAGTTAGCTTTTGTATAATAAGATTTTTTCTTTTTTACCTTATGCCAGGATTTTTAAAAGGAAAATAATGATGTTATAAGACTTGTATCTACAGACCATATCCAACATAATTGTGTATCTAATTATATAACTAGTATAGTATGCTTATGCATACAAATATAATTAATTGATATATATGTGTCGGAGTGGGTGGGCATGGGTATGTGTGTAATTATGCATGGAGCTTTCCTGTCACAGGGGCAAAATACAGTGCACAACACTTACAATTTAAAAGAAAAGAGGTTTATTTTGACTCAGAGTTTCAGTGGGTTGAGTCTATGGATCCATGGTGGATATGCCATGACAGAAGGACATAGTGGCAGAAAGCTACTCATCTCATGGAAGCAGAGAGAGAAGAGGAAGTTCTGGGGAAGGAAATACACCCTCACAGCACTCCCCAGTGACTTGGATCTTACAACCAGGCCTAACTCCAACAGCACATTTAGCTGTGCTCTTATTAATGGATGAAGTCACCGATGAGTATAGTACCCCCATGATTTGATTGCTTTCCAAAAGCCGCATCTGTGAACATGAGACTTGGGGAGGCATTTTAGATCTAAACCACAACAAAGCAAATTTGGTTACATAGTTTTTATACTCCACTCAGCACTAAAGTCGAGTCACAAAATTTCGATATTTTTATATGGTTTCCTCATAACAGTGTGTCATGATCTACCAGGAGTACCTAAGAATAATTCTTGCTATTTTTCTTACTACTGAAAATGGTCATTAGACTAGCAACTAGTTACAAGACAGTATATAATACTTAGTCCACTTGAGGAGATCAAACAGTTAAGAGACAAACCTCTTTTATTCAGGGCCAGGAAAATTATGAGTATCTGAAATTTTCAGTCGTGTGATTCATATTTAAATGTAAATCCCAGAAGCTAGCCACAGTATAAAACAATTTCTATCAAAAGACTCCCTTTTTTCCAATGAATAATTTAAAAATGAACTTTTTTCCTGTGAGCTGTCTTACATCTTGGCAATAGGCATAATATTTCAATAATTTATATAATTTTGAATATAATATACTTAATGCCATAAAAGCAATTTCTTTGATATTGAATTATAACAGAACGCACTTAGGCCATTGTGACTAATGATCTAGGGCCAGCAGCATGGTAAATTGCCTTTTAACCCAATTTCGGAGGGAATCTGTGCGTGTTGCCGTAGGACTGTAGTATCTCCTGACACGTAGCTCTGTGATAACATTTGATTGTGATGTTAAAAAATAAATGAGTAAAAAAATCATTCTCCTTAAGAAACTGGATAAAGAAATGTGAACATTTAAAAAAGTATACATGAGAGAAACAGAGAAACAATTCATTTCAGATGCTCATTTTTTGATTGGGTCTTTAAATTTGGGGTCTGATTTTCTTTTTGAGTTCTTTGTATATTCTAGATGTTAGACCTTTGTCTGAAGGTAAGAAATCATAAGTGTAAATAAGGATAAAAAGGTATAATAGATATTATGTAAAAGAAAGATAATATTCAAAAGGGAGGAGAACTAGAGAGGGAGGAAGGGGAAAAGTAGAAGGGAAAGAGAAAAGAAAAGGGAAAAATGTAAAAATGTAAATAAAGCTGTTGTAAACAAGGAGGAGAGAGGGAGTGGAAGGGAGGGTTGGGGAAGAGGGAAGTAAACCAAGATATATCATGTACAGGTACAAATTAACTATGACGAATGTGATAATTATGTATACAATGTACCAATATGTGTTCTTGGTAAATAAATTTTTAAAAATTTAAAAAAAAATTTTTTAAAGTGTACATGAGAAGTAACTCTGGGGAAGTTTGATATTAACATGAGTCATGATTTTAATGTACAACAAACCTATTCTCAATAAATAAAACCTGAATACAACCTATTCCCAGAATATTTCCTAAGGTAGAAATCTAGTCACTCTGGAGATGCAATCGTGGTTAGTCCACGACGGGTGAGCAACCTCACATTAGCATGATGATGTAGTTCTTTTATAAGAAATCACCCATCACCTTGTAAAAGTGAATTCTAGAGTTTTCCAAGGCAAAAGCAGGCTGAAGACTTGCCAGGATCTAAGGGAGAGATGGCAGATAGTGACTCCCTGCCTGCATCCAGACCACACGGGGCCATGGTGAAGACTTTGTACACACATAAATCTCCAGTCACTGTTTGCTTTCATATACCATGAAGGTTTCTATATTACGGAATTTTCCAGCATGTAATGGTAGAGTGTCTACAGTAAGCCACTTTTGTCCAATTTGCATGAAGGTGCCATTTAGGTTGAAGACAGGTAAAATCCATAGATCATCTGATAAGATTATATGGTACAGAAAATTTAAATTCAAATCTAAAGATCTGGCAGATCAGAGCTCTACTTTCTGGATGGGCCTCACCAATGTTAGCTGTTCGTTTTAGTTTGACATTCCTCCAAAGGCCTTACCAGTGACTATTTTGTCTTGACTCTCATTATTCATTATTGTTTTCTGTGGATTTCAATGTTTAATCATTAACATAAAAAAATCAAGGTTTCGAACAAGGAAATTTTATCGGCTGTTTTGAAGTCTCTATTTTGTTCCACTTGTCTCTCTGGAGGTCAACACCACACTGTCTCTGTTGTATCTTTGCAAGTCGTGAAGTCCAGTAGTGTAAGTTCTCCAGATTTTATTATTCTTTTTAAAATCCTGCCAAAATGTCATGATTTAAACAACTACAATTATTTATTTCACTTGCGAGACTGCACTTCAGGCAGTTTGGGCGTGATAATTAGGACTTCGCTGGGGCGAGTTGTGCAGTTGGGGTCTGGAGGGGTGGAGTGTCTCTCAGAGTCCCTCATGTGTCCTCCACGTGTAGCATCTCCCTGTGTTCTCTCCAGCACGGTGGCCCCAGGGTGGTCAGACTAATTGCCTCATGGCCTGGCCTCCAAGAGTGAGTGTTCTCAGAGATAGGGCAGAAGATAAATGGCATTTTTTATGATCCAGTTTGGAAAACACACAGCAGTACTTCCTCCCAACTTTATTGTTTGAAGCAGCCAGTAGCTCACTCAAATGCAATGCCAGGCACTGTGGTAGAGGCAAGGAGCCCAGTCTTTCTTTTTCTTAATATGTACATTTTAGTCCTGCACAATAGTCATTTTGGAAAACTGCTGCATGCATGTATCTTCCAGTTTTATAACATTGGCCACAAATTCTTCAACATTTCTGCCTTTAAATATACACATCCTTCAGAGTTTGGTAATCAGAGAAATGGGAGGAATGTTAAAGAAGTTGCGGCCATCCTAGGACGTTGCCACACAAGCCCACTATCATGGAACCAGATGGGCGGGTAGAAAAGGAGTCGGGGACGGACTAGATACGCAGAACGCTTCTCAATGATGGACACCAATCTGATCAACAACAACAAAATTAAGCTCTCTGTATATGATACAGGTCAATGTTCAGTGAATACTAACTCTTACTGTAGCTGTCCTTTCTAAAGTAGTGTTTCCAGAAAGAAAGTCAGAGACCCACGAAGGCCGTTTTGAATTCCTGTCCAACTTCCTCCAAGCTCATTTTCTAGAGCACATATTTTTGAGCACACTTCTTATTTTCAGCCAAGGCTTCAACACCAATTTCCTTTTGAGTTTGTTGGACCATATGGAAATCCCGAGGATGTATGTAAAAATGCGTGTCTAAAAATATGGAAGTGAAATATATCAACTATTAATAGTGATTCTTACTAGTGACATTATATTAAATTGAATCACATGAAATTACAAGTATCCATTTGTTTTTAACCTACCCAAGGGCACTTTTAGATTTTACAACCTAATGTGTGATTTTCTTCTTTCCTTCTTATTCTTTATATATTCACTCCACGTTCTTTTTAGTAAATGTGTATTACCTTCATAATTGGGATAATAAATGCGATTTACAAAGAACAAAGAAACCAGAGTACTTCAAAGAAGGTATTATGTTTCTAATGGTGCTGAAATGACACATATACACTCCCAGTATTTAAAAAAAAAAAAAAACACAGCATTTTTTAGATATAACAGGGAACATTCGTATTGAACTTGAATAGGCTTACGCATGGAAGCAAGAGACAGGTGTTACATTATAAAGTCTGTGGCTCCAAGGGTAGATATGGGACTCTGGTGTTACAAAAAACCCTAAAGCAGGCTTTTAGCTCTGGGAGATGTTTGCAAAGAAGGCAGCTGGGTTCTAGTTTGACACAGCTGGGCTGTTTCCTCTGCTTTATGTGGAAAATAATTCACTGCCAAGGATGAGGCAAGAAAAGTTCACCGAGGCCATTCCACAGGGTATCTTCGGGCATATTTCCAAATGCAGGAATGGAGCCAGCCCCCGGGCTTAGGGGAATAGAGAGAACCCAGAAGGAAGAAGGTACCTGCTTTCCTTAAGGTAAATTCCTGGCAGAGGAATCATTGGCTCTATGGGCTTGAAAATGTTAAAGTTCTTAAAATATCCTGCCAAGTGGTTTCCCAGAAAAGGCTCTTTATTAATTCCTAATAAATTGTTACCGTCACTGCAGTTTTGAAGATGTAAAACTGGTTCCTTAAGGATTCTGCCTCACTAAAAACAGATGTGTGTGCTAAGGTACTCTAAGGTACCTCAGCTGTGGTCTTCCTGTGCATTTTGTCACCCTTGTCGCCTAAGAAGTCTGTGTGGACTGTGCCACCACTGCAGCGTCTCTGTGGTACGTGGCATTGCTGTGATTTGCCCAGCCATCCAGCCATCCAGCCTGCGGGGGTAGCTGCTGTTAGGCTTCTGATTGTAAGCACTATTTTATATCTCTGAACCATCCCAGTAATTGTAGCTGAAGCCGGCCTGAGGTGCAGCCGGGATTTGAACTCTGGTGTATAAACATTCCTGTGGAAAGGCAGGCTATTGATCCTGTGGCCAAAATGAAGAAAAGTAACAATTTTACAGTCCAAAGTATTCCAGTTCTTCTATAACAGTGTTATATTTTTGCCTTCAACCTGTTTTTACAGCACAGTATAAATTTGTATTCGAAGAAAAGAATTTAAAAATCATTACATAAATGTTAATCTACCAGAACATATCATCTCTAAAACCAGTACCCTTTTAAAATTCTTCTATGCTTAATTTTCCATTATGCCAAATTTTATTTGTGTGTGTGTGTGTGTGCGTGTGTTTTCATTTGCCAAGCTATCTAGCAATCATCTTCAATGAGAAAAATCTGGGTTGTAATTCAGGATTTTCTTGTTTTCTCTTATCTCGCTCATGCATGATCCATGTATTAGATGGTCAGATGGTCAAAATGAAAATAGACCAAAGGGGAAGAGAGGGAAGTTCCTTCCCTGTTAATTTTCTCTAACTCCATATCTGGTGGAGTGTATTCCTCTCACATGCTTACATTCTTCACCCCATTGCTGATTGTCTCACTCCCTGCTATGTGGAATGGATCCTGAGATTTCCCAAGGGAAAAATCACACAGTGGGACAAAGTTTCCATGACATATTGCTACCTCCAGTAAGGTGCCCTTTCTACACCCACTGTGCTACTCTGAACAAATGCGAGAATAAATGTAAGCTATTAAGACATCCTCTTTTCTAGAGAGAGTTATGTTTTAATTTAGGCCCCGAAGGCAAATAACTCCTCCGAGGATCTGAAAGACCTCTCTAATTAGAGTGCAAATTTTAAATACATAAGACAGAAAGTTTTAGGAAGGGATCTTTCTAGTTTCATATAAATCAGGCCTTCCAAAATTTGAAGATTTTGGCACTCACTACAAACATCTTGGTCTAAAATCTCCTGCGATAACTCCTCCCCCCACTCCAGGATTGTGAAAAACTCACTGTTTGCCCCTGATGCTTAACTGCATACAGGAAACACTATTTCTAAACCATCACATGCTGATCAAATTCCAACTGTTTCAAAGCTTTGTCTAACACCAGTATCTCCCCCAATTATGATTCCATAGGAAGAGCTGCATTTGTAACTGTGTTTCCAAAACATCTTGAGTGGACCTCTTGTGGAATTTCTGACTCTATTTTATAATTAGTAATCTATGTGTTTCTCTTTCCATATGAACTCCTTAATATTATCTTTCCTAATAAAGTTGGTGCTCAATAAATGCCTGTTGATTGGCTGGATATGTGGTAGAATTAAAGTAGGTCACTGCTCATTTGCCTTGAGTTTATGGTTGACCCCAGGGAGACACACTAGATTGAGAAACTAGGTTTTCTAAATGAAAAAAAAAAAAAAAAAAGCATTAAGCCAAGCAGCATGATTCAAAGTTGGAACTGAAGTCTGAAAGATACATTTATCTCAAACATGTTCTTTACCCCCTAAGTTTTTCTGGCATATTCCATCACTAGGAAATTCACAAATCTGGCAAGTTTGCATTTGCAACTCCTGCTCGGGTATTTTTTCCACTTATCACTATGTCTGAGTGATGGGATGAGTGAAGGAACCACAGAAATCTCTGAAATGTCATAAACTATAAAAAGTCAGGTGTGGTCTGTCAGTTGGAGAAAACACTCTTGCTGGTTAGATGCAGGCCATGAAACAGTCGGGTAGCCGTAAGTGTACCAATTCAGGAAAAAAGAGTCAAATATTTTCTGCTCTCTGTCTGAGAACAGCACCTTTCTTCCAGGAGATTTGCTATGTGACAAAGATCTGCTTTCACCTTCTGGGGGCTGGCCAAGTCAGAAAAGGGAAGTGCCAGCCCAGGGAAGGAAGAATGTTCTTTTCATATTGCCAGCCATAACTAGATATGGGAGTGCAAAAAAAGCCAATTCTCCCAAGATTTATAGTTATGTCTAGTTTGTTGACTCAAGCAGTTTGGAAAAGCTTCAGAAAAATAGTTTATCCGAACTAACTCAGACTTCAAGCTTGTGGAGGAAGGAAAAAAGTAGAAATAATATGTGCCTACTTTTAAAATCAAATCCTTTTGTCTCTGAGTTTACATAGTTTTTGAAGTAAAAAAATACTGTAGCTAACACACATAGTACTGTAAAACCTGACAGCCCATTCTCTTAAAAATAAATCTATATGATTATCGTCCACTTATATTTCTGGGTTTAATAGCAAAAACTGGTAGTAGGAAATGGAATATGAAAATACTATACTTTTAAAAGAGTTAAAAGAAATACTGACTTTTCAAACTCAAGGATCCAGAAAAAAATTTTCATAAGACCCATGGAATTATATTGGCATTTTCCCCAAATTCTCAGAACTTGTGCTGTGTCATTCTTGTGTTTTTATGGGCAGTCTTCACTCAGATGTTGAAATATTAACATGTGAAATAACTGAAAACAAATGCTTGTTGAATATGCTATATAGGCCAGATTCTTTCCTTGGTTCTCTGATATACTGTTGAATAAAGCAATACAGGCTCCCTACCTAGGTGTCTACGTGGGTTCTACAAAGAGAAGATGAACAATAAACAACTAAATAAACAAATACCAGTGATTACAGAAGATAGCCCAAAATGACTATAACAAAGGGGCTACAAGATTAGAAGTAGAAAAGGGTAGAGGGCTTTGGGTATCGATGACAATTTCCCTAAGTCACATGCTGTCAGTCTGTTCAGGCCACTCAACAAAATTGCAAAGACAGGATTGCTTATAAAAACAGAGCTGGTTTTCTCACAGGTGTGGAGAACAGATTATCCCAGGTCAAGGTGCTGCTGAGAGGCTCAGGGGGCCTCTGGACTCGTCAGCGCTCTGAGAGCTCTTCAGTGACGTCACTAAGCATGCGCGTGATGCCACAACTCGCCCAAACTGCACTTCCAGACACCTTCACTTTGGGAGTTAGAACTTCAACTTCTGGAAGTGGGAAGGTTGCAGATATTCACATAAGAGCAGATACTTAGAAAAATCTAAATTGCTTTACGATGATCAAAGTCATCAGTGACATGCAACCTGCATTCAGAATCTCACACTTCACTGTTTCTTCTAAAATGGTGAAGTTTGGGGTGGGAGAATTGACAGTGGGTAGAAGTCAATCAAATAGGACATCGATGAGAGGAAATCACTTGAATTCTTATTTATTTACATTGTGAGAACAGATAGAGCGATTGTGTGCCTAAAGTCAAATAGGTATGTTAGGTATGTTAAAACCAGTGTCTGTGCCAAATGAATGGGAGGAGACTGAGTGAGTTCGCCTACAAAACTGCTCTGATTTTATACCATGACTGAGGAAGCAGATGGTTTAGGTGCCCAGAATATTGTCATTACAATAAATGCTAAACTGGCGTTTTTCAAGAATCCATGAGTGTATACGGGCCAGATTAAATAAATATGCTATCTACCTTTTAGCTCTCAAAGCCTAAAGAATGCCTCCAAATGGACTTGTGTGGATAGCAGTGGTTTTTCATGGACTTTTACAACTTATGAGCTCTGTTGGTCATTTAATTAGTTCTAGTGAACTATTACAGGTGTCCACATAGCCACCCAATTCATGGTCCTTTAAGAGTTTTCCATGCCATGTGTGACCCAGCCTCACACGTCATGCAACTTAGTGTAGGTATTACTTCTAAAAATCATCTGCATATACTTTAATATAATAAAATCCTCTCTACTTGTATGATTCTTGTGGTATACAGATTATAAGCCAATATCCTTATATTGGCTTCTCAAATTGTTAGTGGTTCTGTTCCAGACCATAGGATAGATTTGTAAGAGAAATGAAACTTAAGGTTGTGAAGACTGCTCATTAAATAAGAAAACAGATAAAAACTTTATTTCTACAGATCAGAAAATAGAGACTGGTGCTTAGCTCAGTGGTAAAGTCTGGGTTCAGCATGTGTGGGGCTCTGGGTTCAAGTCCCTGCACACAAATAAATAAATAAATAAATAAATAAATAAAATATAGTTAAAGGAAGAGAAAGGAAGAAAAGGATGGGAGGAAGGAAGGAGGGAAGGGGAAAGAAGGAAGGAAGATGGAAGAAAGAAGGAAGGCAGGAGAAAGGAAGGAATGAATGATGGAAGGAAGGAAGGAAAGAAGGAAGGAAGGAAGGAAAGATGGAAGGAAGGAAGGAAGGAGAGGAGGGAGGGAGGGAGGATGGATATGTATATATCCTCTACAAGCCACAGTGCCTGAGAGGAGTTTCCCTGTCCTCTTTATAGGCATCTTCGATCAACAGATGATTCACTCTGGGCAGAATGAGCCACGCTAGATGATTTTCTCTTACGAACATTCTCTTTCCAGATGTCTCTTCTCTGTGGCACATTCTGAATCACGAGGCCCTGGGAGGTGACTGTAATCACGGAGGTGACTTGTCACACCTGGAATTCACCACGCTTCCCCTGCCACATATTTTCCCACAGTTAAATGTCAAATCTGAGTGTCTTGCTAAGGGACTTGATTGTTTTGTTATGTAGAAAAATACAGGCACTCAGATTAGCTTACTATGATGGTTAGTACCTCAAATATAAGGTACTAAATGTTTTATAGTCAGATAAAATTTACCCAATCATGTACTTTCAAGGACAGATTGGCTCTTTTATGGCACATCATCATTTCTCTTAAATATACATACTTCAGTCCAGTTTTGAATCAGTTATGTCTTTGAAATATATTAATATAGTAGCCAGACTAGATCAAGAGAGCTCTGTGTACTGTCATCTAGACAAAGTAGAAAAATATTATATAACTTTCTTAATGTTGTTAACAGTGCACATGTATGTATGTATGTATCTCCACATATATTTCACAGTTTTCTATACCAAACTTATGCCTACATC
>PVJO010021156.1:0-30577 GCA_004026905.1 Hystrix cristata | reverse complement strand
TGGAATCTTGATTATGATATGTCTTGGTGTAGATTTATTTTGGTTGTGGGTAATTGGGGTTCTATATGTCTCACTTATCTGTATGTCAAGTTCTCTTCTCATGCTTGGGAAGTTTTCTGTCATTATGTCTGTGAATAATCTTCTTAGATCCTTTGCACTGTCTCCTTCTTTTTCCTTCACTCCAATCAATCTTATATTGTTCTTCTTTGCATCATCTTGCAGTTGTTGTATTGATTTCTCATAGACTCTAGTTATTTTTAAGACGTTTTCCTTGTCATGGTCATAAAGTGCAGTCCTGTCTTCTAGTTCTGAGACTCTGTCTTCACTCTCATTTAATCGACTGTGTATACTTTCAAGACAGTTTTTGATTTCTTGGACATCGATTTGGATCTGTTTCATGGGTTTCATTTCTTCCTAGTTTTACTTTTTAACCAAAATTATTTTCTTGAAGAGCTAGATTGTTTCGTTTTTTTTATTATTATTTCTGCTTTTGTTAAAAGCAAGGTGAACATCATCATGTATGTACTTTTTATGTGGGTACATACATAAGGATAATACAGATTTCTGAGGCATGTTGGAAAGAAAAATGCAAGTTACATAACAAGACCCAGGTTTTAAACAGTGTATTTTCTAGGGTACATAAATGTGTTTAGAAAGGCATAGAAAATGTCTGGAATGATAAAGATGACAAAGATTAGTTTCTTTGAGGGGTAGGAAGGAACCATCAAGATGGGTAGTAGCTTTTATTTCATAAAGAAATAAGTTTATTTGAATTATCATATTTTAGGGGCTGGAGATTTAGCTCAAATAGTAGAACACTTGCCTAGCAAGTGCAAGTTCCTAAGTTTGATCCCCCCCCCAAAGCTTTTCCATTTTTTATAAATACTTGGTAAACTTAGTACTTTTTCATATCAGGTGTATTACAGACCTGTACTGTTTTTTGTTTTATATGTTACGGATGAAACGTAGGCCTTACCCATGCTGGGAAACATTTTTAATTGAATAAAATTAGAACACTTTAACCGTCCCCATTAAAGAGTTTTTTTTTTACTTCTTTGTGGCTTTTGCTAGTAATGCCAACGTGACAGTGAACATTATTGGTTCATGTATCTGCCTGCCCTTATTTATTTGCTTAGAAAAAATTCCTAGAGAGATTGGGGATTTAGCTCAAGTGGTAGAGTGCTTACCTAGTAAGCACAAGGCCCTAAATTCAATGCGCAGCACCCAGCCCCTCCAAAAAAAAAAATTCCTAGTGTTAGAATTTTTGGCCTTTCTTCTGCACTGAGAAAACACTGAGGGGACTGTGGATATAGCTCAGTGGTACAGCACTTTCTTACCTTATGTGAGGCCCTAGGTTCAATCCCCAGGATTACAAAAATAAATAAATAAATAAATCTCTGAAAGTATTTCGGAAGTACCACGTTTTATATACAAATGTGTAAGTATCACTACGATGTACAGTACAACGTTTACCACTGCTAACTACCATATACCAAAAATAATCACATAAAAGTTTAAATTAGCTGGCCAAGGTAGCACAGACCTGTAATCTGACACTTGGGAGAACAAGGCAGAAGGATTACAAATTCAAGCCTGGCCTAGGCAATTTAGCAAGACCCTGTCTCAAAAATAAATAAAACGGGCTGGCAATGTATAGTTACCAATGTAGAGCACCTCTGTGCTCCATCCTCAGTAACCCCCCACATGCACACAACTTTAAGTTATTGTTAGTACATAAATCACCCTTCAGTAACCATGACAATAATGTGAATATCCCAAGACAAAAGTGGGAAAAATACATGAATAAGAAACTCCCACAGAAAAAATTCAAACTAGTGACTATATACAAGTCAAAGAAACACTTCTCAATGTCCAAATTAGTAGAAATGAGAAATTGTAATACTAGTCTATTAACAGAAATCAATTCAGAAATCCTCAGCTTTCTCCACATGCTTTCCTCAGGTCCCCTTACTTGCTACAGTGGCTCACAGAACTCCAGGACACACTAAGGGCTACTGGTTTGTAGTCCTTGGTAATATCCTAGAGAATTTTCTAGAGACTATTACAAAGGACACAGAGGCTGGGTGTGGTGGTGCACACCTGTAATCTCAGCACTTGGGAGGCAAAGGCAGGAGAATTGCCGCAAGTTCAAGACCAGCCTGTGCTACATAGTGAACTCAAGGCCAGCTCAAACTCCATAGTGAGACCTTTTCTCAAAAAAAAAAAAAAAAAAAAAAAAAAAAAAGGACATGGAGGAGCATCAGTGAAAAGATGGACAGGCCAGCGTATTGGGGAAAATGCGGAACTTCACAGTCTCTGGGCATGCTGGCGTGCAGGAACTCCACATGCTCCGCTGTCTGGACACTCGTAGAATCCAGTTCCAGGTTTTTATGGAAACTTTGTTACTGTGGGCAGGAGTAATTAAATCCCTGGCTACTGGTGATGGGCAGCCTTCATTCAGCACCTTTCCCCATCCTGGAGGTTGAGAGGTAGGTAGAGGGTTCCAGCCCTCTAATCATGCCCTGGGCTTCCTGCTGACCAGTCCCCACTTTGAAACTACCTAGGGATCCCCAGCCACCAGGCATCTCATTAGCATACACAAGAGGCCATTCAGAGGATTTGGGGAGCTGTGTGTTGGGAAATGGGGTACAGATCGCATATATTGCGCAATATTACCCCGCCTGCCATCCTAATGACTTTTACCTTTTCTGCATCCTACCTGTACTATTACTTACCAGTGTTTTTTTTTTTGTTTTTTTTTGGTTTTTGTTTTTTTGGTTTTTTTTGTACCGAGAATCGAACTCAGGGCCTCATGCTTGTGAGGCAAACACTCTAACCACTGAGCTAAATCCCCGGCCTTACCAGTGTTTTTATTCACATCTTTTTGGAGGTTTTTTTGGGTGCCTGGGATCGAATTCAGGGCCTTGTGCTTGCTAAGCAAACACTAACCACTGAGTTAAATCCCCAGCCTATTCAGTTCTTTTCATGTTTTCCCCAACATTTCTACCATGGGTGATTAGTATCACATATATCGGGTAGCAACAAAACTGAATAAAGAGCCAGCATGGTGGCACATGTCTATAATTCCAACTACTCAGCAGGCTGAGGCAGGAAGATTGCAAGTTCAAGGCCAGTCTGGGCAAGCTAGTGAGACCCTAACTCAATATTATTAAGAAGAGCTGGGGATGTAGCTCAGTACTCCCTGGGTTCAAATGCCAGTGGAGGAGAGTGACAGGAGTGGGGGACAAAATGATGCTTTCGAAATCTAATTTAAGGATTGTAAAATCACCGTACAGAAATTTTGTTCATATTTTAGGTTCTCACCTTCTCTTTGTACATACATTGTGTTCATTTACATGTAAAAATGTGATATAGTTAGATTTGCAGAAATCCTATTGATGTGGTTTCCTTTACCTCCAACTAGCTGAATGAAGAGCTGTTCTATGTAATTAAAAATAAAAGAAACTTCTTAATAGCAGCCAGGATTTATATTTTAGAACCCCAGTCGAAAACAAAGTTGGAAAAGCACTGATATGTTCTTCATGAAGTACAAAATCGTCTCCTGTGGTAAAGGGGCTTGGTTCCAGGACTGTAAATATATACTATTTAGTCAGACCATACTGGAAAACATTCAGACTTTAAAAATGTTTTACATTTTGTATTTTTAAGACCTTGCCACCATGGAAGAAAGAGTACAAAGACGATATTATGAAAAGCTGACAGAATTTGTGGCAGATATGACCAAAATTTTTGATAACTGTCGTTACTACAATCCAAGTGACTCCCCTTTTTACCAGTGTGCAGAAGTTCTTGAATCATTCTTTGTACAGAAATTGAAAGGATTCAAGGCTAGCAGGTGAGCAAATGTGTTGAGTGTTGTGAATTAATTCCGATCCTTAAACTTGTTACTATCCTCCCTGAGGAATCAGCCAATGCAGTATATGGTAAACTTGAGCTGTAAATTTAAGACTCTGTTATTATGATATACTAACAGGAACAAGTGGACACCTCACTAATGAGAAATTACTGGATCTGTGTTTGATACACCTTTTGCTTAGAATTGAAGTCATTTTTTTAAATTCAGAAAGCATCTGTTGAATGCTCTTGAAGGCAGGATGCTCTCTGAGGTACTGTGATGCAGGTACACAGCAGCGAGAGCTCTTGCTCGCCTTCAGTTTACATCCTACAGGGGGGTTGGCGAAACGAAGAATGGCCATTCTAAGGGGAAGATCAGAAAGGGGAGATTTAGGCAGTTAAACCTTGATTTATATGTGTTCTGTCTTTGAAATCACAAAGTGCTTTATTTTTCTGCATATGTGTTCTGTCGACAAAGCTAGACTTTATATCCATTGGCCTTTTCCTTGAACATAAAATGAACTGAGTAACTTTGTATGAAACGTAGCTACTGTGACCTTTGTACGCTTCTGTTTCTGAACCTCAGCCCCACTCTCAAGCTCATGATTTTCTTTTTTCCCATAGAAGCCTGGTTTCCTTTTCTGTGATAACCACCACCGTTCTTTAATCTTGAAATTCATTACTCACCATACCATACCACCAGCCCATGAATTCAGTTATCCACAGACATTCAGATTGGGTAGACCTTGGCTAGGCTGGGGCCTGGGTGTCTGTGAACTCCTGAGGGATTCCATACCAGGTATAAGAATGAATGTTCTGGGCTGGGGGTATAGCTCAGTGGTAGAGTGCTTGACCAGCCTGTAGAAGGCCCTGGGTTCAATTCTCAGTGCTGGGGTGACAAGTTAACATTCTACCTGGTAGTTTTCCTCCCTACAAGGAATGTATTTGGGGTATCTTTCTTCTTCTCCTATAGCAAGGTATATGGTTACCAAGAATTACAGAGTTGGTTTACATAATATAAAAGTGAAGCATAAGCCCAGCTGAAGTACAAAGTTACCTTGTCAGTAAAGGAATGGAAGACTACAGGTGAGGAAGGAAAAAGAGCAGGCAGGGAGCCTAATGACCAAGAATCAGGAAGCGTTACCAGATCTGTAAAAGTTTACAACTCCTGTTAACTAATTTGCTGTCAAATTTAAAATGAAAAGGGATTTACTTAACATAATAAAATCTTTTTAAAAATAATGAACTAATAAAGGAATCAAAAAGATAAACCCATAGTAGTAGAGAGAATATTTTGAGATCTAATATAAGACAAGAGAAAAGGAAAAGAGGGAGTAACTGAAGATCAACACATATGGGTTGGAGGTGATGCTGGCCTCTAATAGGGTAAGGCCAGAGATACTGCTTGACATCCTAAAATGGACCAGCCAACCCCTCGCAACAAAGAATGATCCAGCCCCAGTATGCCAACCACATTGACATTGACAAACCCTCCTTTCGCATTTAAACCAAAACCTCCTTATCGGTAAGCCCTATGCGTACATGTACACAGGGCCTTCCAGGCCTATGTATCTCGTCCTTAACTTTATGAGTGTTAACAGACCCCCAGGGACAGCCAGACCTGTAAGGAAAGCCTGCAGGGTGAAAGAGTAAGGTCAGAGTAGAGCAGAAAAGATGACAGAGAAACAGATAATTTTTAAAAAACAAATTCTAAGTCATGTGCAGAGAGAAACTTTAGAAGACATTGCATCTACATCATGATGAATAGATTATTCAGAATGAAGAATAATCTGGGAAGAGGATAGAATAATTGGAAAAAAACATAAAACGGTTATAATCAAATAACTCTCCCAATGTAAAGAACAAAAAGAGAAGAGATGAAATTATGAAAGTGCAGGGCTTGGTAGCACACGCCTATAATCCCAGCACTTGGAGGCTGAGGCAGGAGGATTGCTGTAAGCTCAAGGCCAACCTGAACTACATAGTGAGACCCTATCTAAAAAAACAAGAAGGGGAGGGCTGGGATTTAGCTCAGCGGTTAAAGTACTTGCCTTGCGAGCACAAGGGCCCGAGTTTGATTCCCAGCACCAAAAAAAAACAAAAAACAAGAAGGGGGATGTGGCGATTTAGGTCATTGGTAGAGCACTTGCCTAGCAAGCACAAGGCCCTGAGTTCATTCCCCAGCACCCCAAAAAAAGAAAATAATAAAAGAAAAAAGTGTTATACTGTCCATTATTCACTTAATGGAAATGCCAGAAAAAATGGAGAAGACAGAGGAAATTTTCAAAAGACTAAGAAAATTTTCCTAAGCTAGCAAGAGAGACAGTACTTTAAATCCAAAAGAGGGAATTAATTTAGCAAATAATTACTGAGGCCTTCCTGTGTGCTGACATTGGAAATTTAGCAATAAAAAGTCCTGTCCTGTAAGGAGTTTACATTCTTGTGGGAAGTAGAGAACAGTTGATCAGCATGATAACCAAATGGACAACTAGGAAACGATCCATCCCTATGTACACATCACCGTTAAATTTCCAAAATGCCAAGGATATTAAAGCTTTTCTGCAGAGGACAACTTATAAAATACCAAGAGTCAGACCACTGCCAGACTTTTCTACTACAATATGGAATGTTAAAAGATTGTGGAGGAATAAATCCAAATGTTTGAGGAAAATTTTTTTCACCTTAGATATCTGTATAAAGCCAAACAAGTGTAGAAGCACTTAAGTTTTTTCAATGTAAGGAAAGGGCGTCCTTTCTTAGCAAGTTCTTGCAAGATATATGGTGTAGCAAAACTAAGGAAGGAAACAGAAATAAGACCTTACAAAACAAAAAGCAGAGTGTTGTTCTAACCTGGACCTACACAGCAAGCTATCCAAATTGGAACCTGATGGGCTGGGGATTTAGCTCAGTGGTTAGAGTGCTTGCCTTGCAAGCACAAGGCCCTGAGTTCGAGTCCCAGGCACCAAAAAAAAACCCAAAAAAACAAATTGGAACCTGAGAGGCACGCTCTCCCAAGGGAGACGTGTCTGGGGAAGGAAAATGATTCATACATTAGATAATTTGGTTAAGATAGAAAAATATAAGACAGTGATTAAGCCAGAAAATTTAAGGGGTCAAAAAAGACAGATACTCCATTAAAAAATAAAAAGGTATACACAAATTCCTCCATAGGTGCTATGGAGAAAAAATTTTACATAGTTACATTAATGTAAATACATTGATTTTCAGTTTGTTGGGAATCAAACTCAGGGCCTTGTGCTTGCAAGGCAAGCACTCTACCACTAAGCTGAATCCCCAGCCTGGATTTTTGGTTTTTAGAATCAAGCTAAAGACAAAGCATAAAAAACATACAATTTTAAGTTATAAAGGAAATAAAACCTGTACTCAGAAGAGAGGTGGGGGGTTGCGGATTTAGCTCAGTGATAGAGCACTTGCCTAGCGAGAGCAAGGACCTGAGTTCAATCTTCAGCACCCCAAAAAAAAAAGAAAAGAAAGGTGGGAAAATAGTCAAATGAGCTCAGTTCTCCTTTGCCATACCAGGGTTTGAACAAAATAAAATTGATAAAACTAGAAATAACAGCATAAGCAATCTACCCAAAGAACTGAAAGTGAAAGTGCTTGACTTCAGAGTGAGTATAAATAGGACACAAGAGCACAAGTCCAGTTACGGCGGCTCCATACTTTCTGATTTGTACAAAGTATGAGGGTGGCTGCTGCTGATGAGAGAAGCAACCCTCTGTAGTTCCTGGGGCTTGTGGCAAAACAAAGGCATTTGACGAAGGAGGGGAGGAGGCCTAGCAGCCGGGACTGTGCAATAAACTGGCCTCTTAGTGCTCTGGGGATTGGGCATCATTGCTGGGGATTGGACACATCGCCTCTTGCATGCTAAGCACTCTTGGTGCCACTGAGCTATGCCCAGTCCAGAGAAGCCACTTTGGACTTCTTACCACCTACTTTATATGGCTTCTTCTATACTCAAATTTACATAATTCTCATTAAAAAATGGGGAGCTAAACATAGAAGTTGGTTCTATTTTACTTAATTAAATTGCAGCATCAAGAGTTATACAAAGGCAGCTCGGTCTTGCCTTTTTGTAGGGAATACCTGAAAGTTCCAGGTTTAAGACAGGATGAAACATTAAATAGCCAGTCAACTGAAACCTGATTTACTTATGTATTTCCTTTGCCATATTTCCTCATTTTTAATTTATGGTCTCCAGTATTGTTTGTACATTATTTTCATTACTGTACTTTGTTAAGATTCATCATTTATACCATCCATGTTCTTTCTTTTCTTACAGATTGTGATATCTTTAGTCTGAATTTTTAACTGGAATCAGAACTGGATTTTGGGGTCACTTTTATTGTACCACATGGTTACCTAAAATTGCCCCCCAAAAAGCCGAGATTAGTTAATATAATTTTTAATGTTAAAAAAGATGTATAGTGGTAGAAATTTATTCTGGCAGCCATGTTAAACAATGTATTTAAAAATTGTAAACTCTTGCAGTACTGTATTTATCTACTATTACAACATAAAGTATTTTGACTTAGTCCTGATAACTGTACAGCAATTTGGTTTGCTAACAAAAGTTGTGAATAAAACTGTGAAACTAGAGAAACTTTCTTGGGCTTTAATAGAACAATGTGATTTTAATACTACTATTTCTCTTCATTTAATATAATTTTTCCCTTTATGTTTCCCCAGTCAATGTAAATAAACACACACACGCCTTTTCTGTATTGGTAATGTTCTGTAAATGTCTCTGTCCCGTTGGTTAAAAATGTTGTAATCTTGGGCCTGAGAATTTAGCTCAGTGGTTAGAGTGCTTGCCTTGCAAGCACAAGTCCCTGAGTTAGATCCCCAGCACCTCCCCCCAAAAAAAGTTGTAATTTTTATTGGACAGATACATATATATATTTTTTTAAATACTGGCTTTATCCAGTGAGCTGTTGTGTTTAGTGTACAGTGAAAAGGTTTAACATTTTAAGGTTAAAAATTTAATTGTTCTCTTAGATGTGCTTGCCAAGGATGAATGAAAGAACATGGCTGCTTCCCCCCAGACTGACTGACCTTGGCATCCACATAAAGCATCATTGTTTTCGAAAATGAAGGGTGCTTAATTGTTCCCTTTTTTCTGTATTCTGTAGGTCTCATAACAACAAACTGCAGACTACAGCTTCTTAAAAGTTCAGCGTGTTAACATAAAATACAGCAAGAATCTGGTTGTCTGAACTATTTTAAATTAAGGAGCCAGATGTTTTTAGTCAGGTTATCCTGACAAGACTTGACCTAAACTCCGTTTTTATTGGTCATAACAGTCTAATTATATTCTTGGCCAATTTTGTCCAACGGACAAGGGAAAAGCAAAGTCAACGACACCATTATCTTGTCAAGATCAAATGGTTTTACTATTGTGGCAGAAGCGGGAAAACTTTATTGAAAAAAAAAAGAAAAAGAAAGCAAGAAAAAAAGATACTATGGGGTCAAGCGTAACTCCATGGAAATGCCACGTCTGCTCTTCAGTGAAGAAGCTGGTTTAGAGTCTCACAGAAAACTTTTGACTGTATTTATTTATTGTTGCAAAAAAGACGCTTTTTTATTGCTGCCCTCATTTGTCGGCTAATTATTTTTTCTTATAAAATCCAGCCTCAGTTACATGTAATCCATCCTGTATCTTATCATGATTCCTGTAGGTAAAAGTACAAGATGACCTCTAGATGTCTTTTCTTTCTATGAAAGGAGCTGCTATGTACACATGTGCACACACACACAACTGGGAATCAACAATGAGTTTATTGTTCGTGGTAGACAAGAATTAAGCTTGCAGAAAGGTTGGGCTAAGTGGTCGTGGACTACAGACTCTGTTGCCTTGAATATATCAGTACAATTGTCCTTTCCTCTGCACCAGGCTAAAATGACAGAATCTATTTGAAGGTATCTTGTTTGTAAACATTTGTCAGATTCTAATTTTTTCTTTTTGTAATAAAATTCAACTATGGATGTATATGAAACAAAATAAATGGAGATAATTTTTCTCCCACAGATGGAGGTGTCTTTGTGCGCTAATGGTTATCTGTCAGCCTCTGTGGGGAGAGGGTGGGATTTCCCAGGGTGAAAGGTAGAAGGGTACCTGATCAGACCTGATCAGACCTGAGCAGTGGCCCTTTGTTGTGGAATTCCCAGTCCATTGTTGCCACATCAGAGAAATCTCCAGAGGTGCTAATCCTGTTGCATTGATTGATCATACCAGTGATAATGGTCATAGGACACAAGACACATTGCCTTCATTTGTACTTTCTGTGATTCCAGGCAAATGAACAGTTACAGACAGCTACTAAAATTGTATGAAGGACATTTTTTTAGATGGTCTCATCCTCTGTGAATTTTTTGTTGGTTGGGTTTGTTTGTCCTATGTAAAGGAAAAGTAGCATAAGCAGTGGGGAGACAATGCAAATGGCAAAGGAAGGTATTTTGCATGTTTTCCTTTAAGTGTTCTAACCGTATACCTTGTATTACTGCATTGTAATAATGGCTTCTCCAAAATCTGCCACAGTCAGATTGTGCAGCTCTGCAAAAATTTTCCTAGATTTTGCACTAATTCATATCAGCTTTGTCCTACCAAGTTCTGGAATTCACCTAGTTACTGTTTTTTAAGTTTCCTTCTGTTTAATGTTGCCCTGCTATGCAAAACCTTTCCCAGACCTTAGTTTCTTAAAAGAAAGATGTTGCTACGTTCCCAGTTCTTTCTTATTACAGGCTCAGGTGTACAGGTTCTTCTGGGTTAATTTTATGTAATGAAGCCCATTCCTTTTTGTACATAAAGATGTCACCTTAAACCTATGCTTACAAACTAAAGAGACTAATAGCTCAATATGGAAACAAAGCTTTTACTTAAAAATATTTCTTAAAATGGAAGTAGTTAAATACAGGTTATTTTGTCCTTTAGTCTTTAAAAAATGTTACATATTGTATGCACTGTGCTGATGCAAGAATTCTGCATTTTAATGAATTATAACATTATTCTGCATCTCATCCCATCACAGTATTTCTGTACTATTTATTCATATATATAAATATATGTGGGCTTACTCATTTAAAACTTGTTGCTGCAAGAACTTTCCTCCCTGTAGGCCATAGATTGCTATGTTTTTAACAAATTGTGGCAAATTCTAAACAGTAATTCTTTTTGTACGTAATAGGAGATTTCATCCTAGAAAAATAAAATAATGTTTTTGACATTGGATTTGGTGCAGTTTCTAACGAAACAGTGGCTGGTTGGTTGGTTATTTTCTGAAGCTGCTGGCATTGTCAGACTGTACAAACTAGATACATTTTATGGAAATCCTGAGACCAGGAAGATGTTAATTTCATATGTGTATTTAAATGGTATAAAGCTTTTTGCAATTTTTATCGCCATATAAATACATAAAAACATTTTATAGTTTTATCAACTATAGAATTTTAGACTTTCAAGAGTAATTTTTGAAAAACATTGTTATTTCAAAAGCTGCTTTTCTATGAGTATCCTTTGACAAGCTTCTATTCAATAAGATATTAAGCTATTTTGTTTTCAATAATCCAAGTGGTATAATACACATTTGTGTACTGTTAGGATGTTTCTATTCCAGTCTTTGGGCCTGTAAATAGACTTAATTTGCACAAATAGATTTCTTAGGCTAAAAATTTGTTACGCTTCATCAGCTAAGTTCACAATCCTTGAAATCATAAGAACTATTTTCATAATATTAATAAGGCTTTTTTTCCTAGCCAAATTCTGCAGGATTTGTATTTAATGTCCTGCAGTATTAAAGAATTGTGTAACTTTTGAAAATATTTTCTAACGTGAACATTTAATTACCTTTTTATATTACAAGTAGCCTGGAGTGTTAGACTTTGAGATGTGCTCTTGTTTGTAACCTGCCTTCTAGAATTTATAAATAAAAGTTCTTTCCTTATTTTTAGTCATTTCTATAGGCAAACTCCTGGCTTCTTTGTTGTGTTTCTGACATTACAGAGCCCACCTGGTATCCTTTTAAAATCTCTGCACACCCACAGACTCCATTTGGATAGAGCTACACATTAGCACATCAGTCCTCTCACAATTGAGGCTGTTCTGCCAAAATCTCAGATTTCTGATCCCTAAAATGAGAATGGTGATATCTCATGGCTTTTAGGCACTTAGGGGAGAAGGGCCAGCTGAGAAGTGCTTTTAATAATCCGAAATTAGTCTGAAGGACTTCTGGACACTTAGAATGAGACATCAAAAAAACATTTCTCAGAAGATCACACCACTTGATTCAATGTCGATCTCATTCAACTAAAGGGGTTGTGGGGAGGCTGGGGATTTAGCTCAGTGGTTAGAGTGCTTGCCTTGCAAGCGCAAGGCCCTGAGTTGATCCCCAGCACTGCCCTACCCCTAGAAAAGATAAAGCCCTATTTAACTTATATTTTACATGTTGAGGTATGTTCTGAAATTGAGGCTATGCACTGTAGGTGGCTGTCAGTCTTTAAGTGTTTTCCTATTCATGTGGTCAACCTTACAAAGATGATTCTGGAGAAATATGAATGCACACAGTAACAGCTTTAATTTGAAGGGAGGATGCTAGTAAATTGCTCTTTGAGGCAACGAAGCATTTTATTGAGGAACTGTGACTGTGTGCATATAGGCCCAAGGGGCCCTCACTTCGAAGCACACATCCATGTGCTAAGAAAAATCTATCAGCCAGGTATGGTGGTGCATGCCTGTAATCCCAGCACTCTGGGAGGCTGAGGCAGAAGGATCACATGTTTGAGCACAGCCCGGATGACCTAGGAAAAAAGAAGACTCCTAAACTCTTTATTAGCTGCAGACTTTGTTGCCAGTAGTCTATGTAATAACACAGTGGATTCCAAAAAAGACTTTTTTAATTAAGCATTGCTGGGGTTCAAACCCAGGGCCTCAAGCATGCTACGTGCTCTACCACTGAGCTACAGCCCCACCCCTTTTATTTTGAGATAGATCTTGGTAAGTTGCCCAGACTGACCTTGAACTTGGAATCCTCTTGCCTCCACTTCCCATGTAGCTGGGATAACTGGTAAAAATTTTTAATGAATTTAGGAAAAATCTGTTTTTAGAAAATTACCTGAGTCTCTCAATAATGATTTACCACAGAATAGTCAGAACCTCTCAACTTCACATCTACACCCCATGTTTGAGGCAAAAGAGGAAATATTAGTACATTATGTCTCATGCTATTGCCACTTGCTTCCCTGTCAGTTCTTGTGTCCCACCCTGGATGTCCTTAGATATGTTCTGCTTCTGTGTTCTGTTTGCAACTGAAGTCAACATTGTGAGCTCTCAGAACACATCTTGAGACCAAATGGGCTGCTTAGTAGAGTTCCTTTATCTTTCTTTTGGCAGTAATCTTCATGAATTATTGGTATCTATTCACGGTGCTTCAGATTAACTGAAGTACAGCTCGATCTGAAAAAAGTTAACTCAAGTATGAAATAATTACTAAAGTGAGCTAGGGATTAAACTTTGTTTTTTTGGTGCGGGGGATTGAACTCAGGACCTTGTGCTTGCTAGGCAAGCACTCTGACCACTGAGCTAAATCTCCAGCCCAGGATTAAGCTTCTTTCAAAACAACCAAAAACTTTTGAAAGTCTTGCTTGTGCACTGTTGCTGATGGATACTGGTCCTAGGATTTGGGGAGTATGTTTGAGAAAAGCTTTTTCTCAAATCTTTAGGTTCAGTGAGGCTAAAAAAAACCAAGTGCATGCAAGATCTGATTTCAAGTCAAGATTTACTCCTTTACAAACACAAACATGATACTTGGTCTTAACAGAAAAATGACATCAGATACACCCAGAATATGTTTAGCATTGAAATAAACTGCCAGGTAGACATAAAACGTGTTATCAGAAGCAGGAAGGCATGAAAATATATCTTACATTTTGGTATATCAAGAGGACTTGGCTTTAAATAATATTTTGTTTAAATTAAGCCCATTAGTACTCTTTAAATGTAAAATTCTAATATTTGTCCTGGGCTCTGACCCTAGTATTTGATCTAAATGACATTTCATACGTAAATGTCTTTTGACTAGTGTGCTTATTATGTACAGAATTTAAAATGTGATGGTTTGAGTATAAAGTTTGGTTTGATCCTGATATAAACTATTCAAAGTTGTATATTTAAATTCAAAAAATGTTTTTTGTGAACTATTTCTACTGAAGAATGTATTAAATTAAAATAATTTAAAAATTGAACATGAAGCAGTGATCTGTTAACTGGACAGGTCAAGTATCTGAGCTGCGTGCATCGCTGTGTGGCACTACAGTTGAATAACTTTGCCATTGAGCTCAGGAGCATGCCATTTAAGAAGCATTTCGTAAAGAAGAAAGTCAAGACTTCAAAATGAGAGTTGCAACTATACAAGTTGTTCATAAAATAGCTCTGGGCCCGGTTTTAAAGGAAGACCCCATTACATGAAGATAAACTCTTCAGGTTTGTTGCTGAATTCCAAAGTCTCTTGTGATCCTCACATGCCAGTATGGGATGTTTCAAATGCACTGGGTGTGAATTGCACCTTGAACTTGCCGGTCCCTTTTCCTGTTAAACCTTTTAACATAGCTGCTGCTGCTCCTGACCAGTCCATCCCCTGGACGCAGGCGCCCTCTCAGGACCTGGAGCAGGGCTGTGGGCAGCTGGCGTCTCTTGTGGTAGATGTGGCCCATCACAATGTACCTGCTGCCTGAACAAAGTAACCAAAAATAATAGTGTCACTGAAATGCCACGAAACAATAAATACGTAAGACCCTAGAGAAACGCCTTGAGTCTCACCTTGCTGTACATGTTGAAACTCATTTAACCTACAGGCAACAGGTAGAAAGTCAACCTGTAAATAGCCAACATTACAAAACATACGTCCTAATCGTAATGTATGGGGCAGATTTAGAGAGTAGGAGTAGGTATTCGCGACAACCTCCCACGTACACCCGCGCGCCAAAAAAAGACCTTTCTCAACTCAGATTCTGTACAGAATCCCAGATTTATCCCTTCTGGCAACGGTGGGTGTTCAGGCATTCACTCCACTTAATATTCTGAGCGTCTGGGGCTGAGGATTTAGCTCAGTGGTTCAAGGACAAGTCCTGAGTTCGATCCCCGGCACCAAAACAAACATACCGAGTGCCTGCCTTGTGCCAGTCCCTGCTGATCTCACCTGGGGATGGAGCAGTGCTTCAACCAGTCAGACTTGCAAACCTGTGACCTAAATTCTATTTTTCCAATGCTCCCCAAAAGGTGCTGTGGTGATCAACAGAGGCCGGGCTCTGGCATCCAAGTTAAAAAAAGATTATATAAAATACATCTAAGAGGTCATTTAGGCCAGTGTCATTACCGGGTTTAAATTCTGGACATGGCTTATTGCAACTGGAGGAGTCTAGGGCTAATATGTGGACTCGGAAGAAGAAGCCGTCGGGAGTGATGTAGAGGCGGCTCATCTTGTACAGCCCGGCGCGGTCCACTAGCAGGGTCACCAGCCGGATCCCCGCGCCGAGCACGTCCACGTCGTGCACGATCCCGTTCACGGCTGCTTTCAAGACACAAGTTTGGAGAAAAGTATCACACCGACTTCCTTTCTCACGCTCCCGTGCGACTTTAGCGAATCACACGGTAGCCCGAAGGCCCGGGCCCCCTGGGATTCGGCGGGACTTTCTCTGGGTGCTCGGACAGGCTCGCTTCGGGCCCGGGACGACTCACCGAACTCGCTCTCGCAGTACGAGTCGCGCTCGTCCAGGTCCGCCCGGCAGGCGCACGCGCAGGGCTGGGCGCCGGGTTCGGCGTCGCTCGGCGGCGGCGCGGGCGCGGGCCCCGGGGGCGGGGCGGCGGCGCGCGGCCGGTTGGGGTGCGCGGGGCCTGAGGGAGCCTCGGCGGCGCGCGCGGGCGACTGCGCGGCGGGGAAGTGCAGGGCCCGGGTGCGCGCTCGCCGCGCGGCGTCCTCCTGCGCGGACGAGCGGCGCGGCGACGCGCGGTTCTCTGCCTGCGCGAGGCGCGGGCCCAGCGGTCCGGCGAGCGCGCGCGCGGCCTCCCGGAAGCCGGCGCGGTTCTCGGCGGGCGGCTGGGGCTTCCGGCGCCGCGGGTCAGGCCAGGCGCGGGGGGCGGTGTCCGTCGCGCGCAGCCGTCGCAGGGCCTCGGGGAGCGCCTGTGCCCAGGGTCCGGGCGTCTCCTCCGCGCTCGCCGTGTTGTGGGGCTCGGGCTTTTGGGCGTGTGGTGGCGAAACTGGGGAGAAGGCGGAGGCCGTCAGAGGAGGCCGGGAGGGGGCGGCGGGCCCGTGGGGGGAAAGAAGAAAGGGCTCTGCGAGGGGAGAGGAGTTGGGGACGGGAAGGTTAACAAACGCCGCACGAGGAGATAGGGAAGCCAGGAGCCTGCGCGAAGGGCGGAGAACCGGGAGGCTGCCTGTGGGCGGGAGAGGCGCGCGTCCTCGCTCCCGAGGGGAGAAGGTCTTGCCGGCTCCGAAGGGGACAGCTGAGAAGTCTGCGCACCCAGTGGGGAATCGGAGGCCCGATAGAAACATTTTACCTTGTTAAGGAACCATTTCAAATGTGGCTTTTTAGATTACAGTCTCCTATTTATTCCAGAACTCTGATTTCTGATGACATTAGTGAAATAAACTTCTTGCCCTTCGTTTAATACATATATATATGCACACATAGATAAACACATACATATGTGTATATATAAACATCCGCCTTTTTGCTATTTACAGTTTGTTGAGAAAGTACGAAGAGCAAGCCCCAGGGGGAAAAGTCTCAGGTTACAGGTTCTCCTAATTGTTTTGGCGCTCCTGACAACAGAACTATTTGGTTTTCCCATCCGTGTTTACACTGTCATCTTGGTCTCCGCAGAATCGAGCATTTGTGAGTGGATTTTTATCTGGCTTCTTGGACACCACTTACTGGTAAACCACAGTTTAGAAGGGTTTTTAAAAGTTTGCCTGGGAGGCAGAGGCCCCTGGTTAAGTATAAAAGCACACATTTTTCCCCCATGAGATGGTGGAGAAAAGCTCCTGAATGATGTGAACATGAAGACACATTTTTCAAAATCATTAATGATTTTTCCCAACTCTTCAGACAGGTTAGTGAGCAGACTTCAGCCAACTTGGAAACCGGGCGGTTTACCATGCCCAGTTGCACAATATAACCTCTCCGTTTGCCTGAGTCCCAGTGCCCTCCAGTCAGACACGAGAATTCAGGGAACGTCTTTATTTCCCCTTGCAATAAGGAGCTTGGTCTGCCTCTTTGCAGTTTTGGCAACTCTTTATTTAAAGTGGTTTATGTTGCCAAATAGATAATCTCCTTTAAAATCAGCGTTCACTCAGCAGTAAGAGCTGGTGAGAGTTCATGTTTTTGCAAAGTGGTTGATTGTGACTCACTATGGTAGAGGGGTGTACTCCACACGGCTGAAGAAAGTGCTGGTGGACATCCAATTCCTGCCTGTCAACTGTTGACCTCACAACTGCTTCCCCATTGCTATCACCATCTGTTGTCATGGGAAAGATGGTCTGATATTTGGGTTAAACGCCACTGAATTCATTCCATTTCCACGTGGAAAAATAACCCAAAGTAAATTGCCTTGTGAGGTGTGGAAGCTATTTTTCCCAAAGATAGTAAAGCGAACAGAACATCCAAATAAAAGCAAAAACATGATCTTGCAGAGAACGCCTGGTTTCTTCATTCCCTCAGTAACTTCAGTTCATGCATGAAATGTGTGTAGGTCTTGGCTCAGGTGTTCAGGGCTGTTTCCCCGGGGCTGCGGAGATGGGGCAGAGGTGCCCGGGGCTGTGGAGTCTCCGCTCTCCTTCTCCTCACCCCGGCCCGCCTGGGGCATCTAGCGCGCTACCCACCCGCGGCACCCCGCGCTCTCGGCCCCGCCGCCCCTGCGCCCTGCGAGCCCGGCCCGGGCACAGCTCCCAAGAGGCGCGCCGCGACCCCTTTTGACACTTTCCCTCCTCCGGGATGGAGCAACTACTTAACATGCAAAGTTTTCTCCAGCCTGCCTGGCTCGCCCGGGATCGTTTTAGTAGCTGAACTGGCTTCTCTCCGAAAAGGCTACCAAGAGGCAGAATCTTGGGGACCCGTTCTGCTCCTTTCTAACGCGCACACAGCCCTGGAGGCTCCCTCCTTGCAGGCTCTGACCCCTTCCCAGTCTCGCCCTTCCCTGCGCCCTCACCCTACTTCCCCGCCGGATTCATGCTCCTCCCCGGTCTCTGCATTTCAGCGATCTTACCTTTTCCCTCCGCCACCGGGGCTTCGGGGGAGGATCCCACGATCAAACAGAGCAGCCAGAAGGCTCTAGCTGTCATTTTTGTAGACAGGGTTCCCAGGCTGTAAAACTGAGCCAGGCTTTGGCTCGCTGTCTCTCCCCCCAGCCCTGCTCCACACCCCCACCCCCGTTCATGCTAATGAGGGGCAGCCTTTGGGGAAACGGGCATCGCCGGCTGAGCAGACCATTGGAACAAAACCCAGCACAGGGATCTCTTCCTCTTCCTCCGGGGGACAAGCACATGGCCTCTCAGGGTGGCCCCTTGGCGATGTCTTGGGATCTGCGGACAAGGATAACATCACAGCCTGAACTTTCAACCTGGGTGGGTTGCGGGGTGGGGAGGGGTGTCGGGCGAGGAGAATAAGGGTCTGCAGGGGCGGAGGGACAGGGTGGGGGAGCATGAGTGATGGGAACGATTTTCTAGATTAGGTCAACAACAAATAAAATATTAGTACTTGAGACAGCTCTGGCTTGCGGAAGGCTCCAGATGACAAAAAATGCATTCCAAAATGTGTGAGGCAATTCCTAGAGAAACCAGGTCACTACCTCCTGGGTTTGATAGAACCATTTCACCATGTATGCAATACGAACAGTCCGGAACCAGAGGGCAATAAAAGCCCTCAGCAAAATAGTTTTTCTTCCTCCTCCTCTTTCTTTTTTCTTTCTCCTCCTCCCTTTCCTCCTCCTCTCTTCGCCTCTCCTCTCCTTTCTTTTCTCTTTGCTCCTCTCCTCCCCTCCCCTCTCCTCCCTTCCTCTCCTCCCTGCCATCCACTGAAATTGCTGTTTACTCAATCACACATATCAAGTACATGCTGAGTGTCTTTTACGTGCTGGGTGGTAGAAAGCAAAGATGAGTAAAACCCCTTCCCAGCTCTCGGGATGGCTCCTTGCCTGACAGAGATGGATGTCTTCACCGTGTAGGTCTGACATCTTGAGGGGGCACCATACGCTGGTCCTGGCACAAGACCCTTTCCCTTGGATTAGAGGACAGAACCAGCACTCACCAAAGAGGGAAAGATGCTCACCAGGGAAGACCCACAGCCAGACACCAGAGGTGCCAGTGCTGAAGGATATGGGTACCTTTTTCTGCACTAGTAGCTTACATCTCAAAACTCATAGTGCTAATAGTCTGAGCAGAATCTGTGGTATTATGTTGCCAAAAAAAAACATTGGAAAGGTAGGTGCAGAGCAGGGTGGGCCCTCTTTGTGTTCACGTCCTTTGGAGAGACAGAATAGGCAGCTTGGGCACAGGAAAACCGTAAAGGTACCAGAAGGGAGGATCAAGGAAGTGGCTGGTTTAATTTCAGTTTACATACTAATATTATCCTGGGCATGGTGGTGCATGCCTGCAAACCAGGAGGATCACAGTTCAAACCTAGCCATGGCAATTTATTGAGAGCTGTCACACAAAGGGTGGGTGCTGGGAATGTATCTCAGGGCAAAGGCCCCAGCTTCAGTCCTCAGTCAGTACCCCCTCCTTACAATCAAGGCCTCCAAGAAAACAGGCCACTTTTTTTTTTTTTCTGAGATCGGGTCTCTCTCTGTGATCTAGGCTGGCCTGGAACTCTCCATGTAGCCCAGCTAGCCTCCTGGTCTTCTTGATTCAGCCTCAGAGTGCTGGGATTATGGCCATGTGCTACCATACCCTGCTAAAAGCAGACTGGTTTGAGGCTTTAAATCAAGGAGCTCCCAGACGCTGGGGGTATCCAAAGAGGAAATGATCTGGGAGCTTTCAGGGCAGATTCCTAAACTGGGACGCTGTAGTTTGAGGACCCCTGTGAGGCAAATATGTGCATCTGAAAAGAGACTGGGGATGGGCGGGGTGGCTCGGTGGGAGAGCTCTTGCCTGGCATGCACAAGGCCTTTGGTTTGATTGCCAGCATTGCAAAAGAAAAAATAAATTAAAAAAAATAAATTTAAAAGAGAGGCTGGCTACCCACGGGCTGACACTATATTGGAGGGCAATACCATTCTTTGTGTAGCTCATGGACAGATCATGGGCCAAAGTCATAAAACCAGATGCATAAACCAGGCTGTTGCTTATTAATTTGGCATGGAGAGGCCACAGTCAGGATGAGCCGGAAGTCTGATTATTAATCAGAAGGCTTCTGTTGAGCATTAAATCAGATTGCAGTTGACAGGAGTGTGGGCCGATCTTCCCGCATTCGGGTGCAGAGGACCATGGTCTCTCTGGTTCCAGTCAGGCCTGTGGACCAGTCAGTGTCTCCGGACCAGTCGGTGTCTCCGGACTCTGGATGGGATCAGATAAACTGCTAATTTCATGCTCCTAGTACCCAGATTATAAATGTCCGCCAATCGCATTCCTCCATGAGCTCTTTCTTCAAGTCAAATGTAATAATATTAATTAGACTTCAGCTTTCTTGATTACAACCACATTTTAGACCTGAATTCCTAAAATTATATCCCCATCACCCAGATCCAGTTTGGGGTGGTCCTGAAATCTTCAATGGCAGGGATATCATGAACGCTCTGAAGCCCACGCCCTGAGATGCAGAGGTACAAAGAGGGCTGGACACTCCCAGGGGCTCCCAGACTCCCAGGGTGACAGCGGCTAGAAGAAGCTGCCAATGCCCGGGGACTACTACACATAATCAGAAATTGGAATTATAATTTGTGTTTTGCTTTTTGTTTTGCTTTTTGTTTTGGTTTTGGTTTGGTTTTTGTTTTGGGGTTTTTTTGTTTGTTTGTTTTTTGAGACAGGGTCTTACTGTGTGTAGTTCAGATTGACCTGAATTCACTATGAAGCCCAGGCTGGCCTCGAATTTGCAACAATCCTCCTGACTCAGTCTCCTGAGCTCTGAGATTAGAGGCTTGTGCCACCACGTCTGGGTGGAATTACAGTTTTAAAGAACCCTCAAAACTCATTTGTAAAAAAAAAAATTTTTTTCAGTACTGGGGATTGAACCCAGAGGCAAGCTACATTTTTTATTTTTTATTTTGAGACAGGGTCTCCCTAAATTGCTAAATTGCTCAGGGTGGCCTGAACTTTCCATCCTTCTGCCTCAGCCTCCCAGGGTGCTAGGCTTACCGGAGTGCTACTATGCCTGGCTGAGCCCTGTCTTTAAAAAAGGCCACTAGGCTGGGGATTTAGCTCAGTGATTAGAGAGCTTCCCTAGCAAGTACAAGGCCCTGAGTTTGATCCCCAGCACCAAAAAATAAAAACAAAAAACAGGCCACTAATGCCTTCCTGAGGGCTCTATCCTCTCCTAGCCTACTCTTACCTACCAAAGGCCCCAATTCCTAACACCCATGACTTGGAGCTTCAGGGTTTCCAGTCAAAGCAGCCTTTTCCTGTCTTCTTGATCTCAACTTTACTTCCTTGGGCTCTAGGACGGAGTTCCAGGTCGCTGGCAAGGAAAACAAAAATTTCTCCTAGTGACTTTTATAAATTCCACTGTGTGTAATTTATCTATCGTTGCACAACGAGTCATCCTGGCCCTAAGCAGTGTAAAACAATAAGCACTCGTTGTTTCACAAGCCGGGCAGGAGGAGCCCCCCCCGCACCCCCACCCCGTTCCCTGGGCCAGTGCATTCTGGCGTTGGCAGTGTTAGCAGCAGCCTGCAGCCAGGGAGGCGAATTCAGCCCCAGCGCACGGTCTGACTGCTGCAGGGAGGATCAGGTGCTGTCCACACATCCAAGTCTCGTTTTACACACAAGGGATTGTTGTGTGGCCCGCAGGGCGCGACCCTCGCTTGGCGGGGCGCCCTCTGCTGGCAGGTCCTGAGATCTGCGGCCGCGAGTCTCTAATCCTCTGCCTGTGTTGGCGCCTCGCTGGTTGGGTAGCCCTGCTCTCCTTTGGTTTGAAGAATTTCATATGCCTCTCAGTTATGTTGAAGGTGATGCTTATGGTTCTGATTCTCATCGCTCTTGTTGCTTCTGCGGAATTTCCAAGAGTAGAAAAAAAGGCATTTTTACTTTTTTTTTTTCCTGAACTAGGGATTGAATCCAGGGCCTGCCTGGCTGATTGATTGATAGAGCCTCGCTAAATTGGTAAATTGCCTAGGGTGGGCTTCAACTTTTGATTTTCCTGCCTCAGCCTCCCAGAGTGTTGGGATTAGGGGTGTGTCACCAAGACAGGCCTTACTGTTATATTAGGGCTGGAACCTGGCAAAATAAATTTATTTCTTTATTTGGAACCTGGCAAAATTTAAAGTATAATTTTCAACATTAACATTATTCTATTTTAATATACATTCTGGTGTGTTTTCTAACAGTTTTAAATGAGGTTTTGAAAAGCTGGGCTAAGACAATGCTAATAAATATTTGTATTTACCCATGAGTTTAAAAACTAAAATTCTGGCGTTGGGGATTTAGCTCAGTGTAGAGCGCTTGCCTTACAAGTACAAGGCCCTGAGTTTGATCCCTGGCACAAAAAACCCAAAAAACAACAACAAAAAAACCCCTAAAATTCTGCTGGGCGTGGTGGCCCACACCTATAATCCCAACACTTGAGAAGCAGAGGCAGAAGGAGCACTTCGAGTTCGAGTTCAAGGCCAGCCTGAACTACACAGCAAAACCCTGTCTCAAAATTAATAAGTGAAAATAAAATCTTCAAGTTAATTTTATTTTTTTTCTTCAAATTTATTTTAAACTGTATCTTATGTTTTTGAGACAAGATCTCACTACGTGGTTCAGGTTAGCTGCCAACTCTTAGAGATCCTCCTGCCTCAGCTACTCAAATACTGGGATTACAGGCGTATCTAAACCATATATTTTCTTGGAGGCAGGTGCTGGGGTCGAACTCAGGATCTTGTGCTCGCTAGGCAAGCACTCTACCACTTGAGCTAAATCCCCAATCCCTAAACTATATTTTTAAGTGTTGTATTAATTGTAGTAATTTTTCTTTTGTTCTCAATTTTTTTTTTTTTTTTTTTTTGGTGCTGGGAATCGAACTCGGGCCCTTATGCTTGCAAGGCAATCACTCTAACCACTGAGCTAAATCCCCAGCCCTTTTGTTCTCAGTTTTGATACAATAAATTCTATACAGCTGCTACTGGCTAAAAGCTGTTAACTAAGGATCCAGGCATAGCACGCCTATAATTCCAGTACTCTGGGAGGCTGAGGCAGGAGGATCACAAGTTCCAGCTCAGCCAGGGATTTAGCAAAAGCCTGTCTCAAAATACAAAAATGGGCTGGGGATATAGCGCAGTGCAAAGGCTTTGGGTTCAATCCCCAGTACTGAAGCTTCACTCTACATCACCAAAAATCCACAGCGGTGATAGAATAACTATACCACATATTAAAAATAGAATATACAAAATTTGTGCAGGGGAAAGATTCTGGTGTTTAACATGGCAAGTACCAATGCCTCTCTTGAAAGGACTCGAATTTTTCTTTCTTTTGTTTGGTTTGGTTTGGTTTGGTTTTGGTACTTTTTATTGAACCCAGAGACTCCACACTGAACTACATCCTCTGCTCTTTGTATTTTTTTTTTTTATTTTGAGACAGGGTCTCACCAAATTGCTAAATTTCCCAGGCTAGGCTTGAATTTAGGCAATCCTCCTGCCTTGGCCTTCCAGAGTGCTGGGATCACAAGGATGCTCCACTTCACCCACTTGACTTCAAATTTCCTTTAAGGAATCATCTTTTTCCCCTTTGTGGAGAAAATTAGTGGGAAAGTAGTTCTCTCGTGGCTGCTAAATCAACAGAAGAAACATCTGTAAGCCATGCTGGACCAGCCATAAACTTTTCCCTGAACCTTAAATCTGGGCTGGGAGGAGCCTACTGCAGCCTGGAGTCCCGACCTTTCTGTGTCTGGAGGCCTTCGGTGTGTGCTAGACTTGCTGCTGCCCAACTCGGACCTTCTTCCCCGCCCCTCCTGTCTTCAGTGGGCACCCTCTGCCCTCTTTCCAGTGGGTCACCGCGTGCTGTGCCTGGTTGGGCTGCTCGATTTCCATCCTTGGCAGCAAGAGGGAACTAACTAGTCCAAGGCACTGAGGAGCACTCTGGGGAACCAAGAAAAAGAGATTTCTGGGAAGATTGAAGCAAGAGTGTATTTCAAAAAGGAAGGACTGGTCAAGAATTTCCAACTTTAAAGCCAGGCCCAATAAGACCAGGACTGCAGGGTTTTTATTAAATCTGCCGTGGATAGGTAGGAGAAGTGCAGCTCAAATTTTATTGAGTGCTTACTACACACAATGACTTAATGTGGTCATCAACTCCCAACTCTGAGATACCAGAAGAGGGCTTGAAATTCACACACACACACAAAGCACTGGTGGACAGTTGGGTTCCTCACACAGCCTTCGGGATAAGGATGGGGAGGAGAACGTTTTCAAGTGTAGCTGCCTGTGGCAAAACTCAGCATGAAAAGGTAGACAGGAAAAAGGTGCTGTGCGTTTGTCCAGGAGCCAGTTTGTGCTTCTTAAGGCTTTTTTTTTTTTTTTTTTTTTTTTTTAAATCAGTATAGTCCTTGGGTTCGATTCCGAGCAACGCAAAAAAATAAAACAGAAGTACATAAATGAAAATAACGACAAAAATCAGTATAGAGTAGAAAAAAAATTTAAATCAGTATTAATTAAGAAGGTGAATTCTCCTTAAAGTATACGATTCTTATTTGTCAATTAAACTTTAATAAAGCTGGGGGAAATACGTTTAGAAAGAATAAAGAACCCTCTCTCTGCTGATTGAGCATTTGCTTGGAGTATATTTTAAAACGCTGAAGTACATCTCGTTATTTTTAATACAACTGATCGCGAGATCGCTACAGAGAAGCGAAATAATTATTTCAAAATCCATGTTGTCCATGATCACCTTTTCACCTAAAAAAAAAAAAAAACAAAAAACTTATATGCGACCCAGATGGGACTCGAACCCACAATCCCCAGCTCCGGAGGCTGATGCCTTATCCATTAGGCCACTGGGTCACCACAGGATCTGGCTTCTCACACCGTCCACTTACGTGATGCCATCATCGCGGCCCCGCCCCCGCGCACCAGGGTCTCGCGCAGGGTGGCGTGCGAATTGTAAGGCACCGCCCGCGAAGACAGCACGCGCGTGCGCATTCCCGCGTTCGGGCCTGCTGCCAGAACCTCCAGTGCGCCCGCGCCGTCCTCCACTGCTGCGTCAATGTTGCCAAGTGAGGGTGTGTGACCTCGGCGCTCGGGTCGGCGTCCTGTGGCCTCTCTCCGCCCGGCGGCTCTGGACGGTGGCAGCGCGCGGGGGGCTGCTCGGAGTGTTAACAGACCCCAACCTGCCCGTCCCTCCGCGGTTCCCTTGCCCTGGGCCGGCCCGGACATTTCCCGAGTTCGGCTCTTCCGAGAGGCGCCGGCGGCTTGAGCCCGGCGCGGACGGCCGGGGTCCCTGCACCTCCGCCCCGGGTTGGCCTCCCAGCGGCCTCCCTCCCTTTCTGTTGTGCTTTCACTCCACCTTGATAACCGGGTGTGCGCTGGGGCTGTCAGCGGATGCCAGCCTGAAGGCTTCTGCACCCCAGTGAGACTTCGCATCCGCTGTCCTCTCCCTGAGTCTGTTCTCTGCGGTAAAGGGCGGATGAATACAAGGTTCCGAAATACGGAATATTCCTTTTCCTTTTCCTTTTCCTTTTCATCCTTAAGCCACATTTTGGAAAAAATGTAGAGACTTTCTGGTTCCGTGCACGGTATCTCCACACTTGCTGCATGTGAAGGCTGCATTTGGAGGTTTTCAAAAACACACGAGTTCGTTTCCTTTTTAAATGTGTAATACCCGTTCTTTGAAATTTAATAGCCGGGCGTGGTAGCCCACGTTTGTAATCCCAGCACTCCAGAGGCTGAGGCGGGAGGATTGCCGTAAACTAGCCTGGACTACATAGTGAGACCTTGTCTCAAAAAACAATGGGTAAGTCAAAGAAACTCAAAAGCAACCCTAAGTCTCATTTAGCGTCAGCCACTATTACCGTGTTTGTACAGTTTCCACATTTTGTTTGTGTGATACACTATTTATTACGTGTGGCCCGTGAGCCCCGAGGCATCCAGGAAACGTTTTCACGAAAGCTAAGCCATCATTCGTTGGTTGACGTTTGCACTGATCGTGGTCCGGTAGCAGTCGTAGGTGATACTGGCCCCTGGGCGGACTGAAGCGAGGGCCGGTGATGGTCAGAATCGTCACCAGGAGATGGGATGGGGCCAGCTTTCTGGAGGGGCTCGTGAAGCTATATGAATCATAAAATGCATTAAATCCCAGATCTTGAGTGCTCGTCTTTGATATTTGCTTAATTTGACAAACTGGGAGATATGCATAAATCACTTTAGCTATGACATAGCTAAATATATTAGTTGTTTCTTGATGTTTGAGTTGTAGCCTGAACTAGCTGCTTTGTCAATGGAAATATTTTTACTTCAAAGAATGACTGCTGGGCAAACTATGCTCGTTTAGATTGAACTTTTTTTTTTTTTTCTTTTTTGATGCTGGGGATCGAACTCAACTATGCTTGTTCAGACGTGAGCATTCTGTAGATAGTTTTGAGTAAGTGAACAAAGTGAGTGCATCACTTCAGGGGAAATCACTGACACTATTTTATTGCTGACCAAACAGCTCAAACTTTCAGAAAACATTTAAAAACTTGAAACTTTGTATCTACCACTATGAGCTTGACAATTATCAACTACTTACATACTTTCCAAATGATCTGCAAGGCCCTGAGTTCGATCCCCAGCACCAAAAAAAAGAAAAAAGAAAAGAAAACAAAAAAAAACCCACCAAAAAACAAAATGATATAGAAGGAATTAAAATTAATGTGATTTTTTTCTGGATATACAGTGCAATAAGTCAGCACTTGGAAGACCTGCAAAGCTCATAGTTCAATATATTCCAAATGATCGATGCGTGCTAGAGAGTAATACATGGGGAAAAGATTTAAGAGGAACTGGACATGGTGATACAGGGCTGTAATCCCAGCACCTCAAGAGGCTGAGGCAGGAGGATCTAAATTCAAGCCTAGTGCAGGCAATTTTGTGATTTAGTGAGACCCTGTCTCAAAATTTTAAAAGGGCTGGGGATATAAATCAGAGCAAAAGCACTGGGTACAATCCCCAATATCATGTTCTCCCTCTGCATAAACACATTAAAAAAAAAAAAAAGGAACAATCTAAGTAGAATACAGACTAACGGATTTCTGTGAAAAGGGGGGAAAAAACCAAGAAGAAACAATAAGACCCTCCCCCCAGTATTCTGTGAGGTAGTCAGGCAAGTTTGAAGAAAATCATGCTCTCTGCCCAGGGCTGGTACAGTTTCCAACCAAGAGGTGCAGCCAGAGGCAGTTTCTATCTAGCTGTAAGGACCTCTGACCAATCAGAGTTACCACTCATTCTCATCTGAATGTCAGTCAAACGTGTTTGTTTGTTTTTCCTGGTGTCCGGGGGATCAAACACAGGGCCTCCTGCTTGCAAGGCAAGCACTCTAACCACTGAGCTAAATCCCCAGCCCTCTCAAAAGTGTTTGGGTTTATCTCTCAGGGTTTTGTTTTTTTTTTTCTTATTTTCTCTCAGGTCTTAAATGTTTCAAATGTAATTGTTGCTAATCAGTGGAGTTTTATTTATATATATATACACATATATACATAAAACAGTAACAAAGTTTTATTAAAGGTAGGAAAAGAACTGCAGAGCAAGTTTGGGCCAAGTAAAAGCAGGAAAAGAAGTACATTCTATAGCATGAGGACAACCACCATGCAAGAGAGAACACAGTGGCCTCAGTCATATATATTTATATGCTTATATTTTTTAAAAGGAAGAAGAGTCTTTATTGTATATGCCAAAAGGGGGGGGGTAAGAGTATTATGCATTTAATTTGGAGCAAAAACACTGATCCCTGTCTACTGCAAAAACAAAAACAAAAAGAAACTAGTTATCTGTAATCCCAGCACTGGGGAGGCCAAGAGAGGAGGATGGCTGGAAGGTCAAGGCCAGCCTGAACTACACAGCAAGACTCTTGTCTCAGGAAAAAAAAAAAATTAATATATTTTAATGTAGCAGAATATACAAAAATTACTGATATAGTTTCATATTACAACAATTCTATTTATTTATTTATTGGTTTTTCTGAGACAGGGTCTTGCCTTATAGTTTAGGCTGGGCATGAATTTACTATGTAGCCCAGGCCGGCCTCAAGCACTTGGTGATCATCCTGCCTCAGCCTCTTGCAGCGCTGAGATTACAGACCTGCACCCCCATGCCTGGCTCAACAAATTGTAATAGGCTATTGTTTTTTGAGACAGGGTCTCACTATGTAGTTCATGCTAGGATTGAATTTGCAGCGATCCTTCTGCCTCAGCCTCTCAAGTGCAGGGATTACAGGTGTGTGCCACCATTCTTGGCTGAGTGTCTGTAGATTTTGGAACCCTGGGGAGTAGGGATGAGTGTTTTGGAATCAATTCTCCCCATATATCAAGGGATGACAGAATTCCCTACAGGGCCAGGATGAGAGTAAGAGGTGAGACACCCAGTTGTAGGATTGTGCAAGTGCAAGGTCAAATTCTGTCTTTTAAGATTTTTTATTTGTTTGTTTTGCAGTGCTGGGGATGGAACCCGCAGGGCCTTGGGCATGCTAGGCAATCTCTCTGCCACTTGAGCTAAATCCCCAACCCCCTTATATCTTTTTATTTTGAATAAAATTCCATTGTATAGATGTACTGTGGTTTTATCTGTTTACCTACTGAATAAAATCTTGGTTACTTCCCAAATTTTGGCAGTTAAACTGCTATAAACGTTTGAGTGCAGGTTTTTAGGTAGACACTATTTTCCTTTTTATAATTTTATTTTATTTAAATTTTTTTATTTTAGTGATATATTTTAGATATACATAATAACGTGTATCATAGGGAACTTGTACCTGCACATGATATATCTTGCTGGTACCTTTTTTTCCCCATTCTGCTCCACTCCCTTCAACCCACCCCCCCTTTTTTTTTGAGACAGGGTCTGGCTATGCCATTCAGGCTGCTCTTGAGCTCACTGTGTAGCTCAGCCTGGTCTCGAACTTATGGCAGTCCTCCTGCCTCAGCCTCCGAATTCTGGGATTACAAGCATGTGCCACCATGCCCGGCATATTGTCTGATTTCTTGATAATAGCCATTCTTTCTGGAGTGAGATTATTTGTATCTCTTGAATGACAAGTGATGTTGGACTTTTTTTTCATATATTTATTTGCCAACTCTACTTCTTCATTTGAGAAGTCACTATTCATTTCAGATGCTCATTTTTGGATTGGGTCTTTAAATTCAGGGGTCTGATTTTTTTTTGAATGTGTATTGTATATATTAGTCCTTTGTCTGAAGAACAGCTGGCAAAATTTTTTTTCCCACTCTGTGGGGCGTCTCTTCACTCTGTTGGTGGTTTCTTTTGGTACGCAAAAGCTTTTTAATAAATTGACATCCCACTTGTTGATTCTTTGTGATATTCCTTGGGCAATTGGGGTTTTGTTCAGAAAGTCCTTGCCTACACCTACGTCTCCAAGAGTTGTACCTAGTCTATCTTCCAGCAGATTTAGTGTTTCTGGTATTTTTTAATTTTTTTTTTAGTGTTTCTGTTTTAATATTTAGATCTTTGACCATTTTGATTTTAGCTTAGTGCATGGTGAAAGACATGAGTCTAGTTTTAATCTTTGGCATGTGGAAAGCCACGTTTTCCAGTACCATTTATTAAGGAGGTTGTCTTTCTTTCAGTGAGGGTGTTTGACCCCTTTGTCAAAGATAAGGTGGCTGAGAGGGTTTGGACCTGTTTCTGCATCTTCTAACCTGTTCCACTGATCCTTGGGTCTGTTTTTTTTGCCAGTACCATGCTGTTTTTATCACAGTATTTTGTAATATAATTTGAGGTCAAGGATTGTGATGGGCCTCGCTTTGCCTTTGTGGCCCAGAATTGCTTTTGCTATTCTAGGTTTCTTCTGGTTCCAAATGAATTTTAGGGTTGTTTTCTCTAAGTCTGTGAGGTATGCTATTGCTATTTTGATTGGGATTGCATTAAATCTGTATAACAATTTTGGAAGTATGGCCATTTTCACCTTATTGGTTCTTCCTACCCAAGAACAAGGAATATTTTCCATTTTCTGATATCCTCTTCAATCTCTTTTTTTTAGAGTACTGTAGTTTTTGATATATAGGTCTTTTACTTCCTTCATTAGATTGCTTCCTAGGTACTTCATTTTTTTGGATGCTATCGTGAAAGGTGTTGTTTCCCTAATTTCTCTCTCAGTGAGTCTGTTATTTGTGTACAGGAATGTTACTGACTTTTGAGTGTCGATTTTGTACCCAGCTATGCTGCTGAATTTGGTTATTAAGTCTAGAAGTCTTTTGGTGGAGTTTTTGGCTTCTTCTATGTAGAATATCATGTGCAAATAACGATAATTTAACTTCTTCCTTTCCTGTCCTTATTCCTTTTCTTTCTCCTGCCTAATTGCCCTGGCTAATGTTTCCAGAA
>PVJO010021155.1:0-30545 GCA_004026905.1 Hystrix cristata | reverse complement strand
TCTAAAGTGCTCAACCTCTGTTTTCATTCAACTGCTTCTTTTGTTCTATGTTTTGAAAGCACTTAGCTTTTAAAATGCTTTGGAGAAGCAGTGTAACTAATTGAAATAAGAAAACTGAACTATTTGATCCACAAAGCAAATATTGTAATTTACAAATAGTCACTATTGTCAGTAAATGTGAAAGTCATATTTTGAAGAAAAGTCTAAAATATAGAAATTCAGAAATGAAGAATAACATTCCTTAATTATGCAGAATTCAAGATATTACTTAAAATATTAAACCATCATGTGTGCTTTTATTTGAGAGTCCACGTATTTCATGGGAAGGTAATTTTCATTATCATCTATAGTATTTAATGTTATGAACTATATTTAAAAAAAGATAATGATACTAGAAGATGTAAAATTGCAGTCCTTTAAAAGTAGGAGATTATGGTATTGATTTTTATTTTTGTAATCGTTACATTTAATCTACTTTCAGGGGTTAGGATTTTTAAATATCTTTGGTTTTATTTATAGGCTTAAAATGCTGATAAAATATAAAGTATTGATTTTAATTGAGAGATTAATATTCATTATATTTAGAAATTTGTTATATTGACACTATTTGATAGATTGTATTTTCTTTTGTATTATTTCTCTGTGGATCATATGTTAATCATATTTAAATTTCTTTGTTACAGTATTTAAACCGAGGCTGCACTAGATACTTTGCCAATAAAGAAACTGACAAACAGATTTCACAGAACCGCAAAAGTCCTGAGGTAGAGTAGACTGTTTTTTCTCTTTTTTAAATTAAGATCTTTGATGCAGAACAAATCATGCTGAAAGATTCACGTTTGCTTTGGAGCCCAAATAAGATTTCTTCCTTCTAGGCTTATCTGTTACCAACCTCCAATCACACTCCAGCCCTCTCCTCACATAGTGCTGTAGCTCTCGGGGGCATCTTAGAGCCTTGCAGCTGTCCACTGAATCCGTTTCCAACCCAGTAGTCATCATCTTTTAGCACGTTCAAAGTTTCCTTTCTTATTACCTGTTTGGGATCAAGTATAAAATATGTCTTTAATTTATTGTCTGCTTCAAGGCTGGAATGAGGTTTGAAACCAGCAATAAATAAACATTCCTGGGAAAGGCTGCTGATGTGTGATAGGATCTCTCTTTAAAACATTCCATTCTAGAATATATAATGAAGTTTTGTTGCTAAATTACTCCATTTCTAAGCATCATTAACTATAATTATATATTAAGTGTTACTTTTAAAAAACATTAACTGTTTAAATACCCACAATCTTTATAAATTTTAGTATGTCATGTTTAAGTGGAAATAAGTTGTGTCTATACAAGAGGATTAAATTATGAAAATGAAGTCACGATTAGTTATGGGTTTTACTTAATACTGCCTTTATTGATCTTATTAAATGATTTATATTGATATTTAATTGAACAAGTTTTTTTTATTGTCAATTTTTGATTCTTCTACATGTCTGAGCCAGCTATTTTGATTGCTTTATGTATATTCATACAGAGGAACAGAAAGAAAAAGAATTCCCATCATTTCAATTCTAAGCAGAAAACTTTTTAAATCGACATTTTATGTATCATTGTAGACACATATATCTGAGTTATAAATTGTAAACCATGTTGCCATGTGTGGGACTTTACAAAGCAACATTAATATTTATTATGGTATCTTTCTTTGTCTTGGTAAAACTATACTTTTAAAAGACATCAAAAATATAGAAGTTGTATTCTTTCCACTAAGATAATCAAATCATTTCCTAGGACATTGCAGCTGTCCTAAAGGAGAAAATATACATTTTGTATGTATATAAAAATATATAAATATGTAAAATAACGTATATGAATATCATCCTTCGGCATAGAAACTAGAAGAGAGGACAGAAGGCTGGTACATGCTCTCCGGAGAGGAAGTGCATCCTTTCTTATTCTGGAGTCAGCTGCTGTGTCAGATCTTATTTGCGTTACCCAGAGAGGGATGGAGGGAGCGAGAGAGAAGGGGAGAAGGAGGGAACGAGAGAGAAGTGGAGAAAGAGGGAGGGAGAGAAAATGGGTGGGTATATTATATATAGTTGAACAGTGCATTAATAATGTTTAAATTACTTTTTATGTCTTCTTTGTCAGGAGGATGAGGTGATCATTTTGACTAATTAAACCTTTGTCTGATTCCATTTGAATGTCTTGAAGCCGTGTGTAATTTTTAGGAGGATGCAGTATTTTTAGTCTGCCATATAGCAAATATACTCATTAACATGATTAGAAACAATTTTAAATGAAGCAAATATTCCATTGCAAACTAAAAATTCTGCATTTGTATTTTCTGCTAATTTTGGCTGCATGTGATTGTTTCCTTTGCTTCTGTTTAAGAATAAAATGGAATTCATGTTCTAGACATTTTCCAGAAATTTCACGCATAATCGAACATTTTAAACAATTTTGTGGGCAAGGCACAGTGGTGGTAACACGCCCATAATGCCAACACTGTGGAAGGGTGAGGCAGGAGGAGCAGAAGTTTGAGCCCAGCCTGGGCAATTTAGAGACTTAGCAAGACCCTGCCAAAATTTAAAGAAAGGGCTGGTGACGTAGCTCATCTTGAAGGCCCTGGGTTTAATCCCCAGTACTACAAAAGTCCTGAGCACACCAAAGAAAAAAAATTGAGGAAAGATGATTACAACTTTAACTGGAAAGCAATTGTTCACTGCTTAGAAAAAAAAACATCTAGAGGCAACTTTAATGCTAATTAATGGCGATGCTGTATTTCCTGATTTTTAACTTCTTCAATCTCAAGTTCTGGAAAATTCCTGGACCGTAGATTCTGTGTCCAGTAACTTTTCATGTTTCTCTTTCTAGCTTTTGCAGGCTTAACTTTCATCTTTATTTTTTCCTGAGTTTTTTTTAGCTTCTAATAAATGAATTCTTCAGATGCACCTTCTTTTAGGAGAGAAAACAGATCTTCTCTTCATTTTTTTCTGAAATGTTTTAAGTTGTTGTATGAATTCCTAGAGTAATCCTGTGCTTACTAATGTACATTGCCTTGTATGTACTTACACAAAAAGGTTAAAAAAAATTCTCAGGCCCTGCAACTTATGTCACTCTGCCCAGTATGTGCTTTTGTTTAGCACTGGCTTAGTTGGTGGCAGTAAACCTAAAGTGTGTCATATTGTCATATTTAAATTTTTATTATAATTTTAGCCTGTTTTTTGTTTATTTTTAATTGACAGAAATCGTATATATGTGTAAACGTATCGGAGCACAATGTACTATTTTGGTTCTGTATCAAATTGTGGAAGAATTAAATTATTAACGTATCCATTCCTACCTCAGTTTTTTATGATCTGAGGATGTTTGTTTCAACCACAGATATTTCTTCCTTTTCACTGAATTTGTATCTTTATCAAATATCCTAGAATTATATGCTTTAGAGTTAAAATTCTACTTTAATTGCAGATCATCTCATTCCTTCTTTTAATTGAAAGTTTTATGGAAATATTTGTAGATTTCACATACAGGTTTAAGAAAAAGTAAATACAGATGTGGTGTACACTTTTAGTCATTCAGTTTTTGAATGTGCTAGAAAATGCTTAAGTTTTTCTGTTGACAATTTTACTTTTGCATGTTCTATATTGCTTTAATAGATCTGCTATAGTATTTCTCATGTACTAAATAATATTAAGATCAGTTAATATATATCTTCTTGTTCTGTAGTATCTTAAGGCAGGTTCCCTGAAAGATCCTTTGTTAGATGACCATGGAGATTTCATTCGAATGTGCACAGCCATGAAAAAAATTGGCTTGGGTGATGAAGAAAAGCTCGATCTGTTCCGAGTTGTAGCTGGTGTCCTGCACCTTGGAAATATTGATTTTGAAGAAGCTGGCAGCAGTTCAGGTTTTGTTTTTTCTGTTTTAGAGGAATAAAGTTAGAATTTGTCATTTCTTGGTCATAGGAAAATCAGATCTACGTGTATGCAGGTTTGTTAAAATTTCTAGAAATTTCTAGAATATACTGTGTTGTATAATGAATCTGGCAAATCAGATGTTTCGTTGTGAGATTTGTTTTGCTCAAACTAGTGACTCTGACTAGTAGTACTGTATTTAGTTAAATTTACCAACTAAAATTATACTTTTAGTAGTTAACAGATTAACTCTGTATCATCTACTAAGATGTTCTTGAAAATTTTCTGGTTCACTGTGTAAACTTGCATCAGTTAATCGATGAGCAGTTTAGTACATAAAAACCCATATGCTTAGTTGGGTGTGGTGGCACATGCCTGTAATCCCAGCACTCTTGGAGGCTGAGGCAGGAGGATTGCTGAGAGTTCAAGGCCATTCTAGGATGCATAGTGAGTTCAAGGCAGCCTGAACTACATAGTGAGACCTTGTCTCAAAAAAAAAAAAAAAAAAAAAAAAAAAAAAAAAAAAAAAAAAAAAAAAAAGGGAGGGGGCACTCGTGGAAGCAAAAAGAACATTTAAAAGCGTGTCAAGGCAGGGGCTGTATCTCAGCAGTGGAGCCCTTGTCTGGCATTCTTGAGGCCCTGGATTCAAACCCCAGGACTGCCAAAAGAAGAAAGAAGTCTGGTATGTGTGAGACTCTTCATAGTCTGTATTTCATCATATTGAGGTAATGAGGTAGGTGATAGTGTCTCTGTTTTGCAGAGGTGGAACTGCAGAAGTTAAGCAATGGGTGTGTCTGTTCCTGGTGTTTTGGGTGTGAGAGTTTGGGTCTACCCTGGTCCGACTTCAGGCAGGAATTTGAGGTCATTGTCCCTTAGTGCCCCAGCTGCCGAGCCTTGTGATCTGTGGGTGAGCAGACTGAAATGGACAGTCTTAATGACTTGCGAGTTTAGTGTCCTGTGAAGTCAATAACATGAGCTACAGCACAGCACAGCAGATGAGGGCATGTGCCCCTGAACTGGACTGTGTCCTCACGCTCTGGCTGCTGGGTGACCTTGGGGAGGAGTTAGCCTTATTTTCCTCACTGTACAGGGCTAATCGTAGCTCCTACTTCATGTTGTAAAGAGGAATAAATGAGCTAAATATTTATACAGTGATTCAGGTACTTGTATTTGGTGCACTGTAAACACTACTAAGGGTCTATAGGAATGAATAAAGATTACCCTCCGTTTAAAATGAAAAATGCAAACAAAATTAGGTTATTTTAAAATGTGCATTAAATATTTTACCAGTTTTTTAAAGTAACTGGAAAATTTATTTTGAAAGTTTAATGGATGTTAATATACATTTCATTTGTTCTTTAGTATTGTTATAGAAAGAAGCATGTGGAGACTCAAAGCAACACAGGAAAAATTTTGAGTGTACAGTAATTAACACACTTGGAAACGTTGTTAGAAATGATAGGTGTGGCATTTTCATCCTGGGAGCCTGTGGTAACTGTCCTGTGTTGCCCCAGACTGCCTCCCGAGCCTTGTGATGGACGGTCTTTTTTTTTTTTTTTTGGGTGCTGAGGATCGAACTCAGGGCCTTGCACTTGCTAAGCAAGCACTCTAACCAGTGGGCTAAATCCTCAGCCCATGATGGATGGTCTTGTGACTGCCCTGCGTGTGGTAGAGCATGTTGAGTATACAGAGTATCACAGAGGTTGCATGGTCCAGTTAGTTGAAGAACACTGAATAGGCAAAGAGACGCAGCACGCTCTCTTTTACTTTTCTTCTCAAAGTTCCTTCTGTTGCAGGAGAAATGAGGAGAATGCAGGGAAGATTGGAATGAGGCAATGGATCAAGAAAGTTAATAAATGATTATTTTAATGGCCAAGATTTTGTTATATTAATTTTAATCTTTCCTGTGAGTCCTCCCACAGGTCTAAATGAGTTCTTAAATTAAAACCATTTACTCTCCTCCCCCAGAGAGTTCAATTTTGGCATGTCCTAGCAATTGGGGGAAAAAACCCTCAGCATTTTTATAATTATTTTATTGGAAAGTTTATTCTTTCAATAATAAGACCATTGACAGCCATTTAAAAAACCTGTGTGATGGAAAGGGAAAACATATCTATTGGGACTGCCTCTGTTTTTAAAATTCCATGTAAGAAAAATGTATGTTATTATGATAGTGTATTTTAGAAACGTTCAAAGAATTTTTTGGGAAAGGGAATGACATGAAACCCTTACTTTAATTTATAGCTTTTTGCCTTTTTAAGGGTATTTAAAAAATTGTTTTCTTAGCTTTCATAATTCCTGGAATTGTATAAGAAACTTTGCAATATGGTAAAAAAAAAAAGGTACATTTAAATGAATTATTGGTGGTGAGCTTTTTGAGAATTATGTAATTTTAGCATGCATTCCCTAAGCAGTGGGGTGATTCAGGTCCCTGGAAGGATGGCATGTCATGATGCTCAGATGGCACACAATTGAAATCTTACCAGTTGTTCATTTCTGGGATTTTCCACCTGGTGTTTTCAGACTATGGTTGATGGCAAGTAACTGACGCTGTGGGAAGGCAAAACTGCACACTTGAAGCCTGTTGGGCTGTGGACTCGCCTTGAGTCAGAGCCTCCTGACTCTGGCATAGGAGCATTTGATGAGGATGGAGAAAAGTGTGGCAGATTTAAGAGTTCTGAGTCAGCCTTGTCTGTCCCATAGTTTTATATAAGTGAGGTTTAATTCTAAACTTAAAAGTCTGGTTTAAATAATATTTATTAATTTCAAAATAAAATTATTTTATCAGGTGGTTGCAATCTGAAGAACAAATCTACTCAGTCATTAGAATATTGTGCTGAGTTACTGGGTTTGGACCAAGATGACCTTCGAGTGAGTTTAACCACAAGAGTTATGCTAACAACAGCAGGGGGCACCAAAGGAACAGTGATAAAGTAAGTTTTATGGAGGTTTGCATGGCTCTTAAAGTTGTTTTTTACAGATACTCTACATGCACAGATTTGGAATTTATAAGGTAAGAAACAGGTTTACTTTTACACATCTGCAAGAATACAAGTATCTGCATAATGTACATCAATATCTGACTGTTTTAGGCAATAGTTCATTTTACTTTTTTTGGTGTTTGAGACAGGGTTTCACTATGAAGTTCTGGCTGCCATGAGCTCCCTATGTAGCCCAGGCTGGTCTTGAACTCGCAGCCATCCCCTTCCTCAGCCTCTCGAGTGCTGGGATTACAAGCTTGCACCACCACACTTGGCTCTGGTAATTTTACTTTCAAAGTGACTTTCCATGCAAATGATAAGAACTAAAACTTTTACTGAGTAGAACTCCCTTTAGGAGAATATTCAGCAAATGGAATGTCTCCTTACCCTTAGAATTCTTCATTTAGAGGAAATTGCAAATGGCAAGCAAATAAAGGCCCATCCTAGATTTTTAAAAAGAGTGACCAAGAACTTGGTTACACCAGGGTAATATGTACAGTTTGGGCTCAACATCCTATATATACCTTATGCATTTTAATTTCTGGTGTTGTAGAATGAAAATGGTATTTCGGCTTCTTTATTCGTAAGGAAAAAAGGTCTGGTCCCTCTATCCCTTGCTAAGTAAGGTAGACGGTGAGCTCCAAAGACTTATTTCAGGAATATTTTAAAAAATTAAAACAAGGATGAAATATTCTTGTTTTATTTATTTTCTTTCTTTCTTTATTTTTTTTTAAGAGACTGAGTCTGGTTAAGTTTTCCAGGCTGGCTTTGAACTGCTGGGCTCCAGCAATCCTCCTGCCTCAGCCTCCTATGTAGCTGGGACAACAGGTGTGTGCCACCTTGCCCAACTAAAGAGTTTTAAAAAAAATACTTTTAACTATTCGAAAAATTTGCCACCTCTTACACTTTTAGAAATATTAGGAAGGTATGCTTAGTCTGATTTTTCTTTTTTTTTTTGCTTATTCTAAATTATTATTATAAAGGAAAGCCCTGCAGGGAGTTTGTAGATCAGTACATGAGTCAGTCATCTTTTCTTCTCTGTGACTGAACACCTGAGAAAAACAGCTTGAAGGAGGAAAGATATTTTGGGGCTCACTCTCAAGGTGTCAGTCCGTGGCCAGCTGTGCTGCTTGCAGGCCTGTGCTGAGGTGGCAGCTCGCGGTGGGGCGTGTGGAGTTGAGAAGCCGCTCACCTACTGGCCTCGGGGAGCAGTCAGGGAAAGAGCCCCAGAGGAAGGTTCGGGGCGCCCGTGTGGCAGCTATGGCCTGCTCCCAGGTCTCCGTCACCTCTCCCTGATGCCCTCAGGTACCGATGCGCTCCCTGGAGCAGGCCTCTGATGAAGTGGGCACCCTCGTGGCTGGTCACTTTCTGGCAGCCTGCCTCTGAGGACCTGGGCTTTGGGGACGTTACAGATCCGTGCCATAGCAGGCCCTGCCTTGGCTTGGAGAAAGGCTCAAGAGGAGTCCTCAGATGCTGCTTCCACTGTTTCCCCACTTCCACCTTCCTCCGGTCTGAACAGTCCTTTTATGTTTCCTGTATGGCGCGGCCACATAAAGCTCACTTCAGGAGAGGGTCCCCTTACAGGAAAGGCGCTGTTTAGGGGGGACTCAAGTGTCAGGCTGACCTGAAGGAGCTTTAAAAAGACCTCCAGATTTGACCGTTTAGGGCAGAAACTTGACCGTAAGTACAGTAAGCTGCTTTTCCCCTGTGGAATGAGCCCTCACCTTCCTCCCTGTGGGTGGCCCTTACCTAGTTCTTCTCCTGTGAAGCAAGCCCAGACTTTCTGTGGACTGACAGATCCCACAGAGTCCCACCCCCAAAACACATAAATATTCCCTTCTAGGCCGCAGCACCCCATCTCTGGAGGACCCACACTCCATTTCAGATGTGTTATTTTTATTTTATTTTTTGAAACTTTATTTAATTATTTTTTATTAGTACATATTTGCCATATGTAGTGCTCACATTCATCGTAGGGAATGTGTACCTGTTATGATACATCTTAATTCTTTTTTTCCCATTCCCTTCCCTCCCCTCCCTTCAGCCCTCCTTCCCCTCTCCATTGACAGAAGCTTTGTTTCCGATTTTTCTTCCATTCTTCGTTTTGTTTCAATCCCTTTTCCCTTCCTTCCCCCTCCCTTGTTCTCCTTCCCATTTGAACATGTTCTTCCAACTTCCCAATGTGTGTCCTCTATTTTGCTCTTAATGTTTCTCACACAAGAGAAGCAATGCAGTATTTAAACTTGCATGACTGATTTATTTCACTTAAAATTGTGGTTTTGAGGTATTTCCATTTACCTACAAATGACTCAAACGTGTCCTTCTTTATGGCAGAGTAGTACGCCATTGTATGTAAATACCACATTTTCTCTATCCACTCATCTGGTGATGGGCATCTAGGCTCTTTCCATTAGTTAGCTATTATAGATCGTGCTGCTGTAAACATGGGTGTGCATATATCGCTGAGGCGTGATGCTTTTAGCCCTTTTGGGAAGATGTCTAGAAGGGGAAACCTAGGTCAAATGGAACATTCGGTTTTAGTTTTTTAAGGCGTCTCCATAGTGGTTGTACCAAGTTACACTCCTACCAGCAGTGGAGAAGGGGGTTCCTTTTCCTCTGTTGGCTCACCAGCCTTTGTTATTGGTTGGTTTCTTGATGAGAGCCATTTCTTTCCTGGGGTGAGATGGAATCTCAGTGTTCAAATGTATTTTTAAAATTCTGCGTAATAAACCTCTTTTTATGGCTCTTAAAAAACAAATCTGACTTTTTAAAATTTTGGGCCCCATGTTGAGCCCTGTGCTTAGCAATAGGCCATTGAGCGTGGTGTGTGGAGAGTCTGCTCCGTCCTAGTCTCTGCTCGTGGGACTGTCATTTTCCTCCGGAAAATGGGCCGTGTATCTGTCTGCAAATCTGATACTGTCGTACCATGTAGTCAGTTACATAGTAGAGTTGAGCAGTTTAAATTTTAAGATAGAAACTTTTCTTTTTCCTAAACAAAGTAAATAAATTACCCAAATTTAAAGTCGTGAATTAAACGGTTTCTTTTGCATTTAAAGAAAGTCAAAAGGAAGATTATTCCTCTGAATAATTTTTACATATTCAGCCTGTAAAGTGCAGTGTAAAGCCTCTAGTTAGTTTATGCCATAATAGATTTTTGATCTGAGTTTAGCTCGCTCATGCAGGTCTTCTCTCCCTGCTGGTCTTTGCCGTTCACGGGTGCTGTGGTGACTGTTCACAGTGAATGTGTCCATGTGCTCCTGACTCTGGGTATCTGGCTGTGTTGCCCGCACCTTGCAGGGATGCTCATGGTTTGTCTTTTCCTCTAGGGTCCCTCTGAAAGTGGAGCAAGCAAACAATGCCCGCGATGCCCTTGCTAAGACTGTATATAGCCATCTTTTTGATCACGTGGTGAACAGAGTGAATCAGTGTTTCCCTTTTGAAACATCCTCCTATTTTATTGGAGTCTTGGATATTGCTGGCTTTGGTAAGTATAGATTCTTTTGTGAGTTTGTATTTGTTTGGTATTTTTTTCGCATATTAAAAATACTTTAAAAATTCTTTCTCCTCTAATGCCTTTCATGTGGTGTATTTTCAGTTATCTACTAGGATCTGCGTCTCATAATATGACTTCTGTAGGATGCCAATACTCTCATGGTTCACATCTTTTTTTGATTAGTATATATTGGTTGTACATGTTAATGAGTTCCATTTTGGCAGATTTGTGCATATACATACTTTGATAATTTTCACTCCCCTTCACTCCTCTGGCTCCACATTCTCCCCTAGTTTTACATTTTTCCCTTTTTAATCTGTGTATGTACATAATAAACATTCATCATGGGGAGCTGTATACATGTATGTATTGCATCTTAATCATTCTTGCTTCTCCTTTCCCTGCTCCTCGTCCTGTCTCCCTGACTCCCAGACTCCCTTCCCATCTCCACAAAGTCTACCTCCCTGTTTCCTATCATGTTTGCATTGTAAATTATTTGTATTTTTTTTTTTTTTTGGTGCTGGGGATCAAACTCAGAGCTTTGTGCTTGTGAGGCAAGCACTCTAATCACTGAACTAAATCCCCAGCCCAATTATTTATATTTTGAGTTTCTTGTATACAAGTGAAACCATGTTATGTTTAATCTTCTGTGTCTAATTTATTTCACTTAGAATTGTGGTCTGAAGGTGCATCCGTTTTCCTAGAAATGACCCAGATTTATCCTTCTTTATGGCTGAGCAGTATTCCACTCTATATGTATACCACATTTTCTTTATCCATTCATCTGTTGATGGGCATGCAGGCTGAGGAAGCTGATGCTTTAAAAAAAGAAGACTCATTGAGGGTAATTTCGATCATACCAAAGCTAAGATTAAAACATGTTGATTGAAATCAGTATAGTTAAGATGCCTGTATTCTCTTAAGTGAATATAACTGCAATAAACTCTTGAATCTTATTAGTTAAGATAATAAAATCACCAAAACCATTGACTAACATGTATTGCTGAGTATAGCTTAAAGTGACATATGGGCCAGTGACGGTGAACCTCTTGGACCTTTCAGTGATGACAGCCAATCAGCCGCGGCACACATGCCGTAGGTTTGCCACCTCTGATATAGACCATCTTCACAACATTGCTAGTGTTGTCAACAAATAACTATTTCCAGTTCATTTTCCATCAAATGACGATACCAAGATAAGTCATTGTGAATCACTTTGGAGGTGTCCAATCAGAAATTGAGTCAGTAAATACAGTCTGAATTCCACTATGTTCTGAGTGACTGTGTTGCAGAAATCTTGAAATACATCTGATGGTTTTTATGTTGGGCTCTATCAGTGTGGGTGATTCTTCTGGCCTCAGGAGTTGGTATGTTTCTCTTTGTGGTTTGTTTGCCTTTGTCAAGGGAAGAGAAGAGTGTTTACATTTTGAGAGGGACAGAGTTTTGCTTTTGATGTGGTATGTGTTTAAAAATTTATAATAAATTATTACCTTTAGTTCAAAGGCAGATAAGCCCCCTCACTGACTTAAGATTTCACTATCTTTAGTTATTGTTTCTTGATCTACTATACAACATACATTTAAAGTTTTTAGCATGCAACACACATAGAAAATTGTAAGCTTTCAGAGCTTTGTGAATCTTAGACATTGTGTAAGATAACCTCATAATTTCGGAAATGAATCAGTATCCATAACATTTTTTGTTAACTACGATTTTATAGCTCAAGCACAAAAATATCTTCAGAATAACTGCTTTTTAAGTCATTTTGCTTTAGATTGCTTTAATATCTATGTTTTTAAAAACTATGAATGGCTTAGATTGAATTATATTTTTACTGTGTAATGTGTATCTCATCTGACCAACACCTTTCTTGTTAATTAGAGCAAGGTATTTTTAATTCTTAATGCCTAACAAAATCAGCCTTGAACTAAGAACATTTGGAAGGTATAGAACAATTCTCTGTGTTTTTAAGCCTACTTTTAAATTGTCATTTGATGCAGTAATTTTTTTTCTAAGATAAATTTATATGAACTTGCTGTGGTGATGATGTCTTGGTTCTGGTTTTGTTTTCAGAGTACTTTGAACATAACAGTTTTGAACAATTCTGTATCAACTACTGCAATGAAAAACTCCAACAATTTTTTAATGAAAGGATTCTGAAGGAGGTAATTGCCATAATCTATTTACATGTTTATAGTTATTATTTTCAGTTTCTTTTTATTAATACATGTTTGCAATACATAAAAATTGCATTCACCTTAGGGAATTGGCACGGATACAAATTGCATCCTGATTTTTACTGTTCTTTCTCCTTCCTACCTCCCATCTCCCCCTCAACCTGGACCCCCCCCTTCCGATCCCCACAGAACCTGCCTCCCTGTTTCCTGTGGTCTGTCTTTCATTTTGCACTTCAAATTATTTATACTTTGGGTTTCTCATTTAAGAGAAGCCTGCAACATTTAACCTTGGGTGTTGATAGTGAACATCCTTGTCTTGTTCCTGATTTTAGAGGAAAAGCTTTCAGTTTTTGCCCATTTAATATTATGTTGGTGGTAGATTTGTCATAAAAGGCTTTTATCACATTGAGACAAGGTCTTTCTGTAACTATTTTCTTCAGGGTTTTTATTGTGATTGGATTGGATTGTCACAGGCCTTTGTTCTATCTAGTATTGAGTTGATCGTGTGTTTTTTGTCCTTGCTTCTGTTTACATGATGTATTATGTTTATTGATCTGTGCATGTCGAAACATCCTTACATCCCTGGGATGAAGCCTACTTGGTGAAGTGGTATGATCTTTTTAATGATTTGCTGCATTCTGTTTGCCAGTATCTTGTTGAAGATTTTTGTACCTATGTTTGTTCAGGAAATTAGCTTGTCTTTTTTTTTTTTTTTTTAAGTCCTTGTCTGTTTTGGTATCAGGGTAATGCTAGCTTACAGCAGTGAGTTTGGCGGTGCTCCTTCCCTTTCACATTCATGGAGGAGTTTGAGAAATACTGGCATTAGGTCTTCCCTGAAGTTCTGGTGAAATTCTGTAGTGAATTCCTTGGGTCCTGGGCTTTTCTTGCTTATTGTTTCAAAGAGCCAACTCTTGGATTCATTGATCTTTGATCTTTATATTTTCTTTCCTTTATTAGTTTCAGATTTGGATTGTTGTTGATTTTGCATCATTAGGTTAATGGAATTGCTGTATCCTTTTAATGTGTGCATACATCACTATAAACTTCCTTCTTTGAACTGTTTTCATTGTGTCTTATAGGTTTTGGTATGTTGTGTTTCCATTGTCATTTGATTCTATGAGCTTTTTAATTTCTTCCTTAATTTCTTCTGTGATCCATTGATTATTCAGTAATATTTAATTTCCACGTGTTTGAATGTGTTCTGTGGTTTCCTTTGCTATTGAGCTCTGGTTTTATTCTACTATGATCCAGTGGTACGCAGGGAATTCTTTCTTTTTTTGTGTATTTATTTAAGCATGCTTTATGGCCTACAGTATTTTGAAAAAAGTTATGTATACTGCTGAGAAAAATGTGTATTCTGTTGTGGAGTGAAACACTATGTAGATATTTGTTAAATCCATTTGTTCAGTGGTGTGGTTCAACTCTGATTTTTTTTTTTTTTTTGTCTTGTTGACCTGTATATGTGTGAGGGTGGGGTATTGAGGCTCCCTGATTTGATTGTATTAATGTCTATCAGTACTTTTATCAGTACTTTTATATCTGGTAGTTTTTGTTTTATGAAGTTGGATGTGCTGGCACTTTGCGTATAGATATTTATAATTATTATCTCTTCCTGTTGAATTGTTCCCTTTACCAGTAAGTATCTTTGTCTTCTTTTGACCAGGTTTCACTTCAAGTCTACTGCATCTGAAAAAAACAAAGGTTATTCTTCCTGCTTACTTTCAGGCTCTGGTTGCACAGAGTACCCTTTTCCACCTTTCCACTTTTAGACTGTGTGTTTCTTTGTGGATGAGGTGTGTCTCTTTCAGGCAGCATATGGTTGGGTTTTGTTTTTTGTTTTTTTTTGGTCCAATCTGTCAGTCTGTGTCTTTTGATTGCACAGTTAAAGACCATTACCATTGAGAGTTATTATTGTCATGTATTTACTGAATCCTGTTACTACATTATTTTTCCAGTACTTATTCCTTTTTTTTTTCCCTTTTGTTTTAGTGTTCTCCCCATTAGGTATATACTTTTCTTTGGGCTGGTGGTCTCCCTAGCCCTGTCTTGGCTGCCTTTAAATATTTTTCACAGTGCTGATTTAGTGGTCATGAATTTCTTTAGTGTTTCTTTGTCATGGAAAGTCTTTTATTTCTCCGTCAAGTTTGCAGGCTAATTTTGCCAGTTATAGACGTCTGAGTTCACAGTTATTTTCTTTTAGGGCTTGAAAAACTGTACTGCCAGCTCTCCTGACCTTTCAGGTTTATGCTGAGAAATCTGCAGTTGTTCTGATAGACTTGCTTTGATATTATGTACTGTTTTTCTCTAATAGCCTTTAGTATTCTCTCTTCTTGTTGAATATCTGGAATTTTGAGTATGATGTGTCAGGGAGAACCTCTTTTTTTAGTTGTGGCTATTTGAAGTTCTATATGCCTTTTGTACTTGAATTATGAAGCCTTTCCCTGGAATTTGAAATTTTTCTGCTACAATTTCAGTGAATAAATTTTTTTATACCTTTTGAGTCATCTTCAAATTTTTTCTTTATTCTTATAATTGTTATGTTTGTTTCTTTTGAGTTGTCTAGTTGGATCCAGCTTCCAGGATATCATCTTTTTAGCATATGAAAGATTACATGATCTACAGAATCAACCTTATCTTCAAGTGCTGACACTGACTTCACTTTGGTCAAACTTGTTAACCATGGTTTCCATTGAATTTTTCATACTCCAGATTTTTTGATTTCTTTCCATAACTTCTAATTCCTTATGAAAATAATTACTCATATCTTGTACTATTTTAACTCAACCAGCTTATTGTTTTTCTTAAGTGACTGAACAATTTATTAATTAAATAATTTATCTTTATTTAAATTTTCTTTAAGCTTACTAAACATCTTAAGAATTTGTTTATGTTTCTTTTTTGATTTCTGCAAACATTTTGACCATTTAATTTTTTGGTTCTTTGCCTGTAATCTGTCATTGTCGGATGATTTCTATTTACTTTTGTAACAGTCCTTTAGTATAAATTTCCTTTACTTTAGTGCCCGTTAGATCAGTTTTGAGGGATTTAAAGTTTTTTGGGAGGCATCTTGTTACCTTGCTTTCTCATGGCTTGCCATACTTTCTATTGCTTTTGTGCTGAAGGTCGAAGATAGGAGAAGGGGAGAAAAGCCACTGAAATTTACATTTATGATCTGGATTAAGTCATTTTAAATTCTAAGGTAGAGAGACATGCTGCACTTACCTGAATTGATGGGAAGCCCGGTAGGTGTTAATGATTCAGGGAAATTTAGAGACCTGATAAGAAATCTCATAAGCTCCTCCTCATAAGTAAACATCTATAATTTTTTGCTAGTGACTCTTACTGCACTTGAAGGTGTGCTTGTTTCTTCTGATTCTGGTTATCTCTACTTCTGCCACTGCTGAACAACTTTCTACTCTCATCCTTGACCTGGACTTCTCCTTCTCTTCTTCCAGTTGTCTATTTCTGCTCATTTTGCTGCTTGCTCATCTTCTCTTTGTGTGTAGCAGCAGAACTGCCAAGTCAGGGGACTTCCGGCAGCCGTTGGTCTGGGTGCCTCTCGGCTGTACTTTCCCTGCCGTGCTGTTTGTGAATGGTCTGCCGTTGGTCAGTCGGTATCTCTGCTCCACTGAGGAGCTTCCTGCCACCCTTCATTGGAAACACCTATGGACCTGGCAACACTCAGAGTACCCAGGCTAAGAGAGTTACTGAATAGTTATTTAGAGTGCAGTAAAAGTAGAGGTAGCTTTAGGTCAGTTAATTTGTGATTAGGCAGGCTCATTATTTTTATCCTTAAATCTGAATTCTTCAGTATATACTACCAATATCCTTGCTTTTCCTTCTTTTGTATCATTTGAAATATGTTTTACTGAAAGAACATAATAGAGTTAAAGGGACTTGAGAGGTCTTCTAGTCCAGCCCTTTACTTTAAAGATGGGGAAATTAATTCCCAGAGCACTTTTTCAACTCCTCAGGTCTGAGGCTCCTTTCTTGACTGCTGGCCCACAACCCTGCACTTTCTTTGTATTTGTACTGCTATCTTCTGAGTTCTGTCTTCCACTGTATTTGGGCTGACGTATTTTCTATTCACATTCCTTCTATCTTTTTCTTACAATTTTATTATGTTTTTGTTTTTATGGACTTTCCAGAACATCTGAGGTTTTGTATTTTACTTATGTGCTCTAGGTAAACCAATTCTGTCATAAACAAAACAGGTGAAATAAATATTTATCAGCAAGATAGTTTCTCTGAAAATGTTTTATCCAGTCACATTAGTTTTTACATTACCATGTGAAATTTTACATTCATCCCTTGCTTTTAAAATACCCTAATCCTTCCCTTCCACGCTACTCCAGCAAGGAGCTTTATGTAGAAACAGGAACTATATAAACAGAAGACACCTCCTTGATTTCTATTTACTTTTATAACAATCTTTTAATATAAATGTGAATTTTGAATTCAGGTTGGGTTTTGATGGACAAGATAAAACCTTTTTCAAAAAAATTTAAGAAGAGCCTAGGTTTTCTTCTAGTAATGTTTTCATCTATATATTATTCTTACATAAGGCATAGTTTTCCATAAATGATTTATACCTTGTATATGTTGTATCACTGTGAAGATGTTAGAGCCCTTTTGTAAGTAATTGCTGTTTCCTTGATTTTAATGCCTATCTGCAAATGTTCAAAATTTACTCTGTCTTTGGAAACCATTTAGGGCTATGTTAATTGGTATAAACCTTTGCATTTTAATTAATAAATGTAACGATTAGAAATGGCACAAAACATTGACTTTGATATATATAGTATTTATAATTATTATTTCATATATAGGAGCAAGAACTTTATCAAAAAGAAGGTTTAGGTGTTAATGAGGTGCATTATGTGGATAATCAGGACTGTATAGGTATGTATTTTTTTTAATTATACCTTTGGGGAATATGGGAAAAGACAGTAGATGTACTTATTAGTAGTTTTTCTGTGCTGGTTACTAGTCACTGTGAACTATGGTATTTGAGATGTACTTCTTAGAACTGCTTGAAAGTTATTTTTCTTACCAAGGCATGAAATTCAGCTTTGTTGAAAGTTTTAAACAGTTTTCTTCTCTTTATGATGATGTGTGTTTTCCTACTTAAAAAGCTAACACATGAGCCAGTTAAAGAGGGACATTTAGTTACTCAGGCAGCTGATGGATCCTTCGTTTTGTGTGATGAAGCCCAGATGTAGGCCTGGCTGCAGGGGAGGTTTGCCTGGGATTTCTGGGGTTCTGTTCTCCTGTGAATGCTAGCAGCACCCTCTTCCTGGTTTGCAGGCTGGTGTCAACAGGTCTCTTTTTGTTTCTAGATGCGACAGGGCTGCAAGGGGGTGGGGTCTCTGTTCTGTCTGTTCAGTGATGGAGAAGCCTCTTCCTTTGCAGCAGCTTTCAGGCTTCTGTCCCTTTTCCACTCCACCTCTAAGGTTAGCTGCTGTACAAGCCTTGTTTTGAAAACCCTGCTTAACAATCCAGTCAATAACTTATGTGCTAGAGTTGGATTTATAGCATAATAATAACAATATTGCATCAGGACAACTTTTAATCCATTTCCTGTTGAGAAAAGTGCAGCTTGCTGCTACTGCTCATTCCCTTTAACAGAAACATGCTTTTTGAAGCTGAAGCAAATCTGACTTATTTTCAGTGGGAGAATAAATGTAAAAACTATTGGTGTTATTTCTAAAGGGAAATAACTTACTTCTTAACAAGATAAATGCTGTACTGTAGGCACCACAGGCTGGTATTTTCAGGGGAAACAGGAAGTGGACTGAAACACTGTCACATCGCACTCCGTCCACTCAGCACTCCCTTGGCGCGCCTTGTCCTCTCTCACCTTTGTGCCCTTCGCTCTGGGCTTGCCATCTGGTTGCAGCTCCTTCCGTTCTATTTACCCTGCAGCCCACCCCACCTCCTCTGCACCCATCAGAATAACTCACTCATAGCTGGTTCTAGTTCACTTCTCTACAACTGTTAATTGCCCAAGAAGCATCCTTTTCTGATCAGCACAGTTAGAATCTTGACTTCCTTCTCTGTGTCTTAGAGCGCTGTTCCACTCAACAGTTTTATATACTGTATGTAAGAAGTTTTAAAGTTTTTTTGGACAGATGGGAAATTAACAGAAATCAAAAGGGCATATATATGTGGTCTTATGGATGCAGCAGTGCACATCTGCAGTCCCTGGAGGCCCAAGGATCACTCGGTCCCAGCACCTCACGACCAGCCTGGGCAACAGCAAGACCCAATCTCAAAAAAAAATGCTTACTGAAAAGTCTTGCTTAAAAGCACTAGAATCACTTTTAAAAGCATTTTACTAAAAAGCTGTGCATGCGAAAGCTCCTATGGTTTTATTTCAATTTGAATATAGATGCCATCTATAAAAGGGGGAAATTTCTGATTCCGCAGCCTTTTATTCTAGTTTACAAATGGAATTGTTAACGTTGGTTGCTTTCTTCATGGAATTGTTTTTCTAAAACCTACATTAAAACTATGATGGTACCTTTTAACAAATGGCCATCTGTTCACAATAAAAATCCATCTGTTCACAGTAGCCATTGATAAAATATTTTCAGAATTAATCTGTTACATTGTTTCTAACCAGTCTTTGAAATGTGGGATCAATAAATTGTTCACCATATCTTTAAAATATTTTTACCCTATCATAAATATTTTTGTTTTTCAAAATAGATTTAATTGAAGCGAAATTAGTGGGGATACTAGATATTTTGGATGAAGAAAATCGCCTTCCCCAGCCAAGTGACCAGCACTTTACATCTGCAGTTCACCAGAAGCACAAGGACCATTTCCGACTCACTGTGAGCTCATCATTCTGAAATTGAGACTCTGCTGGGAAGAGCAAGCTTTAAAAAGAAGCACTAGACATTAGCTATTACTAAACAATTAGAATTATATTATGTAAGGTTTAGAGCAACTGTATTATATCCAGTACAGCATCTTCTGTAGAGGGGCATTTAAATTACACACACATACACACACACACACACACACACACACACACACAAAAACACGTGTTTGGTAATGATGCTTTATATAATCAAGAATATTTGTTTACATGGACAGTGCATTTCCCCCAAAGTGTGCCATGAGGTTTACCTATGGCCTTCATGCACTCCCTTTTGAGCTAAGTGGCCATCAGTTCTTTTTTTCTATCGTGTGACCTTGATCGTGGTCCATGGGCTGGCAGCTAGAGTAACAAGCAGCCATCTGTTTGCAGATTCGTCAATTCAGCAGTGAAGACAGTGGCTTGCACCTCTGACTGGTGGAAGCGATCCATATCAGATAGTGATCGGCCCATCCATTTGATCTCTTTCCTGGGAGTTTTGAATGGAATATCTGTTCAGAGAGGGAAAGGGAAACTGAAGCAATCAAAGGACCAGGTGGTGCAAAGGGAAAAACAGAGAGGAATAGAAATAAATGAGAGTGTACTTCCGAAAAAAGCACAGACCCAGCTCCTGAACTGCTGTTGGATCATACAGGTGTGCTTGAATCCTTGTGGCAGTGAAAAGTGAGGATGGGCTGAATAGCTGAAGTGTTTCCTGTGTTCACCTGATTCTGTCTTTACTCCTAACCATCAATACCTGAGATAACTCCAGCCTTGCACTGAGAAATATGAATGTCAATTTCAGGTGTAAAGATACATGCTACTTCATCTTACAGATAACCACAGCAGTTCTGAGAGTGAGCGTGGTCAGGGGGAGGGACAGGCTGCTTAGGGTCACTTAGTGGAACTAGGTTGCTAACCAGTGATATTGTGTATTTTTTTTGAGATTATAGCAGTGTGATAGGAGCTTATTTTTGTTTCTATTCATCATTAACAGATTTAAAATGTATATATGCATTGCACATCACCTGGTACCCCACTGACATACTGAAAAAGGAAAGAAAATTTAAGAACAATTTAAAAAAGATTATTTAAAAATCACTTGTATACAGGTTAAACAGATTTCTGTGAAAAACTGGTGTAATTGTTTTAATCTTCTCTGGGATCTAGAATCCCAGAACTAGCTGTTTCATTGACGTGAAGTTCTATATCCTAAATATTTGTTATAATTTGGAGCATGTTTCCATTACTTCAGTGGAGGCAGAAACAGTATGTACCCTCAACAAAACTTTTGCTCAAATTGAAGATATGCATCCAGTGCCATTTATTCACAACTCCCTGGTCTTTGCTGTGACCAGCATGTGAATGCGCAGATGCATGGTTGCCAGGAGTACTGGTTATTTGTCACCAAAATTGTGATCAGAATCTCAGAGGGGCATGTAACTTAAAGGACACCAAACAGAAGGGACAGGAATGAGGTTTCATTGCTTTATTGCAAGAGCACAAGAACAGGGCAGTAAGTTCTAATTAATGCTGTAGGCTATTGCTTTTATCAATGTGGTTATTTGGAGGGCTTAAGTTCACCGGTTCTGGAACACTTAGCACATGCTGGGCACAGTGTGACATCTTTACAGTCCCATTAGGGTTCTAGTGCTAGAGGTGAGGGAGCAGGGAGTGGTGCAGTGGGCGATGGCCTGGCTTGTGAGGAAGGGGTGGGTGCCGCCAGGCTGCGCCAGCAGCTAAAGAGTCTTTGCTCAGGGAGGAGCTTCTGTGTCCTCTGAGCTGTCTGGCTGAGTACCCTCTGAGGGGCCCAAGTCCTCATTTTCTCAGAGGTTCAGATGTGATCATGTGAAAGCAGTTTGGAAACTTTAATGATTTAAATATGAGATATCATAGTGAGATGATGAACCCTAATATCACTTGGTTTCTTTGAGATAGACGCAGGCTCATTGTGTGAACACGTTAGGCTGTAGGGCCCTTGTGCTGGTGTCAGGTGTTCCTTTACCAGGCCCCACACGGGAATCATGCAAAAGCTGTGGACTTTGGGAGGGTTGGAAGTTTCCTGGGCGGCTCTAACAAGCACCAAGTTCAAGAACCACTCACTGCTCTAGAAATGGTGTTTAATGCTATCACATGCCAGCTGTGTTTGCATGTGCTTCTAAATAACGGGATTATGTCTGTCTTGGGCTTGTGCTATTTTTTTTCCTCTAAGAGATTGATTATAACCAAATATATGCTAGATTTTACTGGTACTTTAAGCTATACTAAGTTTTTAAAAAGCAGTATAAGTGTGAAAATTACCTTTCTAATTTTAGCTATTTTACACCTCAAATATTGTCTGAAGGAATATTATGTGTCTGTTTTTGAGAATTTAATAATGCATGTGTGTATTGTGTTTCAGATTCCCAGGAAGTCCAAGCTGGCAGTTCATAGGAATCTCAGAGACGATGAAGGCTTTATCATCAGGCATTTCGCAGGGGCGGTGTGCTACGAAACAGTGAGTGTGTCATTTTTAAGGAGAAAAACACTTGATGCTGAGGCTGTGCCACACGGTGTGAGAGCCTCTAGCTGGTTTGGAGTGGCTATTTAAATTTAAATTTAATAAACTGTAAAAACCAGTTCTTCAGGCACTAATAGATACTCGCCATGACCCTTGGCCACTGCACTGGATGGTGTGGAGATTGTTTCTGTTGCCGCGGGTCACAGAAAGCGCCAGTGGGCAGGGCGGAGTTAGGGATGTATATCACAAGATGGACTGAAGCGTTCTATTTGATTTATTTTTCAGACCCAGTTTGTGGAGAAAAATAATGATGCTTTACATATGTCTCTTGAATCCTTAATATGTGAGTCCAGGGATAAGTTTATACGGGAATTATTTGAATCATCCACAAACAACAACAAAGACACTAAACAAAAAGCGGGAAAACTTAGTTTCATCAGTGTGGGAAACAAGTTTAAGGTATTTATTTTGAAAACATTTTAAATGTATTTAAAATAAAATACATTCTTTTATATTCTAAAGTGGATAATGCAGATGGCTCACTCTTAGAAATCCCACAAGTGAGCTTCAAGCGAAGACCTTGTTTTGTTGGTACCTGTATGTAAGATATTGTGACATAGCCCTAGTCACTGAATATGCAGACGTGATTGTATTTTCCTGAATGTGTTCTTTCTGTGCCTAACGTATCTGATTGCCTCTCCTAATGTTCTTGCTTCTACATACTGTCTGGTTGACCTTTACACCTTCTCTTTCCCACATGTTTTCTGTTTCCTTCCTCATTCAGCAGTTTTTGTATTAGCTGGAGTAGGCCAGTTCCAGATGGCTAGAGAGAACTAGTTGAGTTGAGAGGAAAAGCAGGCACAGCCAGGGCCTTCAGGTAAATGATCGCCTTCGTGGACTCCTCTTTCTAGAGTGGCTGCCATGTTAAAAGAGCCCTCCTCGAGTTACTGATTCCATTTGTACTTCACTTGCAATGCGTTTTCTCTCACAGTGGCATCATCGGCATGCATTTTACACTAAGACTTGATGAAAGCTTTTGGTAATTTCTTAAAAGATAAGTGCTCACGTGTGGCAAACTCTTCAAGTTGTTTTTTAATGTTAGATAATATTCATTTATTAATTTAGGATCAGGAGTTTATCCTTTGAAATCTGACAAGGAATTATTACAAAGTGTGTTTTAGAACATGTAGGGCTTGGTGGCATGCACTGGTAATCCCAGCACTTTTGGAGGCTCAGGCAGGAAGACCAAAAATTAGAGCCCGTTCTGGGACGCTTAGTGACTCAGTGAGACTGTCTCAAAAATAGAAAAAGGGCTGGGAATATAGCTTAGTGTGAATACCCTGGATTCAATCCCTAGTGCCTCAAAAAAAAAAAAAAAAAAAAAAGAGGCTGGGTGTGGTGGCTCACGCTGGTAGTCCCAGTACTCAAGGTTGAGGCAAGAGGATTTCCAGCCTGGGCTACATAGCAAGGTCCTGTCTTGAAGAAAAAAAAAGAACAAAAAGCAAAACAAGAAAGGAAATAAGTAATTAAGACCAAACTACATTTTGGAAAAAAAGAGGAAAATAAAAAAATACTACTAATTGATTATAATTGTGAGTATTTCGTATAGAAAAATAAATACAAGTTTAATGAATAGAGAAGTATAATATTGTACATAGAACAAAAAATAGAATTCTTTTATACATTTATACAAAGTATTATTTAGGATAAAACTCTGTATTTGCCTCGTGAAATACATATTTTATCAAAAGTGATATAATTAGGAACAATGTTTAAGTATCAGAATAATATAATAGTAACTGGCAGTATAAATCTCAAATCCCTTTTGGATTGAATTGGGCGCTAGATAATTTAACTTGATAAAATTACATTTCTAGGGCTGGGAATATAGCTCAGCGGTAGAGGGCTTGCCTGACACACATGAGGCCCTGGGTTTGATACCCAACACTCAAAAAAGAAATTTTATTCCAAAGCTAGATTAAAAAAACATAAATATGGGAAAATTAGGTAACTGAATTAAAAGTTGTATTGAATTTTAAGTTTCATTCATTAATTATGAGCTCCTAGTTTACTCAATCAGCTATATTTTTTTGATTTATTCTTCCATTTCTGATTAGACATTTGATAATCTTTAAAAATAGTACATTAATTGGATATATTGGTATGCACCTATAGACCCAGGTACTTGGGAGGCTGGGACAGGAGGATTGTTTGAACTTAGGTTCACCCTGTACAATGTGGTGAGAGCCAGTTGGAAAACAACAACAGAAAAGGAAAAAAGTACATTAACTTGTATAAAACAAATATTTGTCAAGTATTTTCCTACTGTAATATTAAAACAGTACTGCTGCTAAGAATATACCTGAAATTTTATTAAACAAATTTAAAAAAAATATTTTGGTTTTTTGAGACAGAGTCTTGCTATATCATTTAGGCTGGCCTCAAACTCTTGGCGATCCTCCTACTTTGGCCTCCTGAGTGCTGGGACTATAGGCGTGTACCACCATACCCAGCATATACTTGAAATTTTAGACATTATAAATGAAAACAAAGGATTCGTAAAATTCCTCTGGTTTATTTTTTTATTTTCATTTTTTAAATTCCTCTAGGTTAAAGAATTTTGTGTTGAGCCTTGAAATGCTTTGTAATTGTTTATACATAATATATATTTTTTGTATTAACTCCTGAAAGCTATAACTGATATTAAAAGTATTAGTTTGAAATGAAAATTTTAATAGTGATTTTTAGTTTTAAATATAGTTGACTAGGTCATCAAATTAAATTTGAAGTATGTTAAGTAATAAACACAAAACAGGTTTCATTTGTAGTAATAGTACAGTTGCCCAACATTATGGGGAGACCAAGTTTTCCTCTGCATAGTGACATTTTTAGTTTATTGAAACACATCTCTTACTGTTAGTGTTTTAGAAAAAGTAATTCTTTTTGATAGAAGCTATATTCTATCATAAATATGACTACTTGGGGGTTCTAACATAGAAATACAAATGGAGCCTGAGTGGCCTGAGGCTGTTTACCCTATGCCTTACCGTTTTTGACTGCTGGGTTTTTTTTTTTTTGTGTATGTGTGTGTGCTGGGGATCGAACTCAGGGCCATGTGCTTGCAAGGCAAGCACTCTTAACCACAGCTAAATCCCCAGCCCTTGACTGCTGTTTTTGGATAATTGGCATTCTTCTCTCACTGCTATTAGTTTATTTTTGTTGTTTTCACTATTCTCATTGTATCTCCATCTTGGGGAAAAATGATCTGTGTATTAAAGAGCACAGACTTTATGACAGTTGTTTTCTTTTAAAATTAGTGGCTCTTGGACTTGCCTTGGAGTTGTGTGGGGTCCAGATTGATCAGGTTGTCAGAACTCTGTCAACCAGATAAGTTGGAGAATGACTATGTTTCTTCGACCCAGTGACATTCATTTCATATTAATAAGTGGAGCCTATGATACATGAAGTATACTGTAGAATCACAGAGAGGCGAATGAAATCTGATGTCAGGCCCACATTGGAATTATGACTGTCATTATCTTAGGCAAGTTATTTATCTTCCTGGACCTCAGTGTCCTGCCTGTAAAATGAGGCCAATAATGTAGCCTTCATTAGGATTGTTGTGTTACCCTTAATTGGGTTAAACTTAATGATACTCATGAGAAGCTTCGAGCAGTGCATTACTTACAGAAAAGCATTCAGTAGAGTGTGCCTGTTATAATCAATTATAGTTATGGCCAACATAACATGAACGTAAGAATAACATCTTAATTTCTCTCTTCTAAGTAGCACAATAAGGATCTCAGTATAAAATCCATATACCGAATTTTGCATAATTAATTCACTTTGCAGAGTATTAAAGCCAATAAATGATTTTAATTGGGGCTGTGGGTTTACTTAGTGGTTAGAGTGCTTGCCTGGCAAGCACAAGGCCCTGAGTTCTATCTCCAGCACCAAATTAAAAAAAAAAAAAAGGAATTTAATGTACTGAACCAGAATAAATTATAATCAGTATTTTAAAAGCAGGAAAACATAATGTCTTATCTTGCAGTATTTATTTCCATTTTTAAAGAAAATTGTCCATATTTTAAAAAATAATTGAAGCACAGAATGCTTAAAAGTAATAGGAGAATTTCTGTACGTAGGTAAGACAATTTTGTTTATGCTAAGTATTATGTAGAATAATCCTGATAGATACCGTATTTTAAACATTCTTCATTCTTAATAGCTTGAGACACAAACTATACCCAGTTTGCCACATCTTGAAATACTGTAGTGTTATTCTCGTATTGATTGCATCCCCAGCTTTCACTTCCCTTGTTGCCAATATACTTTTTCCTCATTCATCCCATCTGCAAATCTGTGTATGATTTTTTTTAGTATGACTAATTTTCAGTCTTTTAGTTATACAAGTTCTGTGTTAAATTACAGCCCTTGACATTTCATTGGCCATCTTGCATGATGCTGTTAAAGAGTTTGTGTACAGAAGGTCCTTAAGTTCCAAAGTGTTATATGTGACTGTTATTGCATGTTGTTTTATTCTAATATTAGACAATTATATTAACTCATGTTACTCTGTACTTGGTCGTCTCGAAATAAATTAATTTCCTTTCTTTCACAGACACAGTTGAATTTGCTTTTGGATAAACTTCGAAGTACTGTGAGTACACTTAAAAACAAAATACAGTTTTTAAACAGTCCTCTAACACTATTCTTAATATTTACCCACATAAACATAGTAACCTTGGAATAATCAAACATTTTAAACCAAATTCCCTTCATTAAAAAAGGTTTTTGAAATGGTTATTATTTTGGTTAGATACGTTCTGTAGAAAGGTCAAATATGTATGTGAGGGCTGGGGATTTAACTCAGTGGTTAAAGTGCTTGCCTTGCAGGCACAAGGACCTGAGTTCGATTCCCAGTGCCAAAAAAAAAAAAAAAAAAAAAAATATGTATGTGAAGTCAAACAGTTTTACAAAAATATAGAGCTCTTTGAATGTTGAGATTAGCCTGTAGCTTCACAAAGGTGAAAATAATAGTAAGTGTGGGGGAAAATTTTTTTTTAAGATTAAAGACAAGGCATGTGATTTAATTTCATTTTATTACTCGTGTAGTAACATTTTTTAGATGTGGCAATATTAATACGGAAAAATGGACATGTTTTCATTCCTTTATAAAGGCAAAATTTATAGGAACCTTTTTTTTAATTATACATCTTAGCAACTCTGTATTATTAAACGAAAAACAGAAACTGCCATGGAAAGAAATTCTTTCCTCTGAACATCCTCATTGGCTGCAAATATTTATCTCTTAAAGGACTGAACTGATGAGGAGGCATTTCACTCTTATCTCCCCACTAGGGTGCTGCTCCAAAGGAATGAAATCACTTTTGTGATTTATAGAAATATGTTCTAAAAGTGTTTGCTATGAGCATCATTGTGGAAATAGCTATTGAGTTTTTCAAGGTTACTATTTCGAAGAAAAACAGGTATTTTGGTATATTAGCTTCAGTACGAGATAGTTTTACTATATACATAAGCAGTAGTCTTTTGCCTCATTTGGGATAACTGGTAACCCAACAAATGCCTTTAGGCTTTAATAAATATTGTATAACAAATTAAACTTTTCAGCAGATGTGGTGATGTACACTTGAAATCTCAGCACTGTGGGAGGCTGAGGCAGGAGGATTAAAAATGTTTGAGCCCAGCCTGGGCAACTTACTGACTTGGTGAGATCCTATCTCAAAATAAAAATATTAAAAAAGGGAGGCCAGGCGTGGTGGTGCATACCTGTAATCCCAGAGCATGGGAGGCTGAGGCAGGAAGATTGCCTTGAGTTTGAGGCCAGCCCGGTCTGCATAGTGAGTTTAAGTCCAGCCTGATCTGTATAGCAAAACCTTGTCTCACAAAAAAAAAAAAAAAAAAAAAAAAGCAATCATGAAAGGGGCGGGGATGTGGCTCAGTGTGAAGCCCTGAGTTCAGTTCCTCAGTACCGCCGCAACACTACTATAACCATCACAAGACAGAAACAAAACACCTCCAATACTTTTGAAGTAGAATGAAAGGATTGGTGGATTTTGTGGATGTGTGCATTTTAAAAAACATTTTGGCATTTAAAGGGCATAATTTTATATAATCCTCTTGTCAGATTCCTTATCACAGAAATATAGCGTATAAATACTTTTAAATGAATATAGAATAACCTCACATGTATGTCAGCCTGCAGACCATATTGTTTAAATATGATATGTATTTTATAGTGAAAGACCTTTTATAAATTTTGTCATTCAAACCTAAAATTAGTATTTTCTGGTATAATGTAGAAATTTACTTTGAGCTTCAAATTATAAAGTATACCAATGGGTTATTAAGTTGTTTAGTAGTTGTTTTAAAAGCTTTATGTGCTAATAGCTTTGAAAATTGCTGATATTCATAGAACTAGAAAACTAAGGATGTTCGCTGGGTTACCTCAAAACTGCCTTTTTCCTCCTAGGGAGCCAGCTTTATTCGCTGCATCAAACCTAACTTGAAGATGACAAGCCACCACTTCGAAGGGGCTCAGATTCTGTCTCAGCTGCAGTGCTCAGGTGTGTCCGTCTTTCACATCATGCCACCGTGTGTCAGGCAGTGTTAATAATTAGGGCCAGCGTTTTCCAATAATTCGCCCTAAGATTGTTCTTGAGATCAGTAAGATTTTCCCCTTATGTTTCCTTTAAGAAAAGCATGGATGTCAAATTATTCAAGCAGTATTGGGTGGAGTTTATTATGAAATAAAACCGTTTTGCATCATTGAAGTAAACTTTATACAAACACTCCATGGCAAACCAGAAGCTCCCGTAAGCAGGCTGCTTTCCTGGGTCTTTTCAGCCAGCAGCAGCTCATTTCTCACCCCCATAGCTTTTGCTGTCCTTGCTCCTCTCCAGCACTTGTGAAAAATAAAATCAGGATGAAACCATTGGCTGCTCTGGCGCTTTTGTCCATTTAATTAGTCTGTTGCTTCCCACCCCCGGCGCTGTGTGTCTCTTGTTCAGGCACAGAAGCCTCCGGCACCAGGCCCTCTGCGTTTTCTTGCCCCTGCCTTTCCTGTACCCCACCCCATGCTGCCCCCACTTTCCTGGCCACCAGCTTGCTTTCTTCCCAGCACGGGCCCTGGACTTTCTTGCCTCTCTGATTCCTGGTTTTGCTCCTCCTCTCAGAGGAGTGTTTACCATGAAATAAGGTGACTTACACTTCCGTATCCATTATTTAAACAAACCCTTTTCAAAGCCCCACACTTAATTTTGTATTTTGTAATTTGTAATCTTGTGTTCAAGGGCCCTCCTCCAATTCCATCAGCTTTGGGCTCCCTACATCTGGATCTCTTCCTGATCCCTCTCCCAGAACCTTAGCTGTTGATGAGTCTACTTCTGCCATTTCTCCTTTCCTCAGGCTGGTAGGCAAGACAGGTTGGCACCATTTAAATGCATGGCCACTGACCTTTCAATGGCTCTGCAGTCTGTCCTGCCAAGTTTCCCTGGTCAGCACTTTCCATTTCCCCACAGAGATCCGTTACGTCTACCCTGCGGTCCTCTCATCTCTGAGGCTCTGCCAGCAGATGGCTGCTCTTCTCTGCTGGAAACGTAGAGCTGCCAAGTGCTTCTCCCTGTCTGCACATCCTTCCTTCTTGTCCAGAAAGCAGGAAATACCTTACTCCTAGTTGAGGTTTCCATTTTCTTGAACTCCATCCCTTCTCAACCTTCTCACGAATCTCTGGTTCTCATGATGGGTATTTTGCCATTCCCATTGCCATTTAAACACACTAAAATCTCATCTCTGACCCACATTCCTTTCCAGCTGCTCCCTACTTCCTTACTGTGTCTCCAGTCGTTTCTTTGCTCTCCAATAGTCTGTTTCTGATTTCTCAGTCCTCTGCCTTCTACTCTCCCTTTAACCCCAGGAGAATTGAACTTTGTCCTGATAAGGTCACCAGTAATTGCTCTGATCGTAAATGTCCATTTTGCAGACCTCAGTGAAGTCCTCCTGGTGGACTCACAAACAACTGGCCCTGGCCTGTCCCTTTAATGTAGCCCTTCTTCGGCTTCTGAAACAGCATGTGCCTCTGTTGGGGCTGTTGGCTCATTTTTTTTTTTTTTTTTAACCTGGGTATTATTTGTTGGGAGTGTTTCCTGGTAAAATTAGGCCAATTTTCCTACTTATTGTTCGTCAACTCTCTGTCCAGTAGAACTCTGCATGATGCTGGAAATACTCTGTATTTATGTTACTCAGTATGATGGCCACTAGACACTTTGCAGGCTGAAGTTTTGTTAATTTGATATTTTTAAATTTAAATAGTCACATGTCTAGTGACTGCTGTGTTGGATGGACAGCTCTGGTCTCCATTCTCTGACTTTTTCTGACTCCTGTTGTTGTAATCACCTAAAGAGTGTGTCCTGTTACACTCTAACCCACGCTCTCACCCTCTCTCCTCTGGCTTTTTTGCTAGAGCTTCCTTGTCTTTCACCTGCTGGTAGTATATCTGCCCTGTGTGCCCCTAGCTTCACTTCTTCCTGCTCTGTCTCTTCTCTGTGTGCTCCAGCATTCTGGCTTGCTTTCCTCTTAGTGCCTTAAGTGCTCCGCAT
>PVJO010021154.1:0-30586 GCA_004026905.1 Hystrix cristata | reverse complement strand
AAGGACATTCCAGGGTGGGTTGGATCCGGAGATCTTGGTCGCCCACCTGGGTGACCTAGACTTTAACAGATGTAATCTTCAGTTCATTGTTTATCCCTCAGCCAGGGGTGTGGCTCTGGTCTTTCCATCCTTATCTTGAGACCTGACCTTCAATGGATGCGCCTCCAGCCATAGTTGTCCTGTGTATTGACTCCATTGACGGCCCAGCACAGTCTGACTGCCTATAATATTTCTACCTTACTTCGCTGCCTATAATACCAAGAAGACACAGCCATATAATTTCAAAGATAGACCCGAAAAGAATGAGATGGTGTAGACTGCAGCTACTTAAGAGTCTCAGGGGCAGTAGTTAATTCTGCCCACTCGAACACCTTTGTGCTCCCCAATTAGGAGAGTTTCATGCACGCTTACTGATGCTAGACAATCTGATGCCACTGTGTCCTGAGACTTTGGTCTGAAACCGCAATGTTAATCAATGAGTGAATTCAGAAATAGTGTCTGTCATAATCCTTCCTGAAATGTGTAGCTTCCCTTTACTATTGCTGCTGGTTTTGCAGGGTGCATATAAAGTGAGGGTCAGCTGATGATTTACCAAGGGTTTGTGATGATCAAGGTATGGTGTGGGTTTTGGGTGGCAATTTAATACCAAAAATGGAAGTCACTCTCTTAAGTTTATTGAGAAAGTACCTGATTAAGAGTTGCATAGTTCGTGAGTTTCAATAGCACAAGTGTAATAACTTGACTGGATTACATGCCTTCCTAAGTAGATTATTAACCATATACGTCATTTTGCCCCCTTGTAGTTATTTAAATAAAAATGTGTGTTTAAATGGTAAAGTATTATGCAAATGAAGGTTATTATAATTTTAATAAAACATTTTGCTTTGCTGACTGCTTTATGGCAGTTGCTTGCTGTAGACATGAACATTGTTTTTTTATACTAACCACAATTAACAATCAGAATTGTCCTTCTGAAAGTTAACCCACAAAATGAGCAGAAAAATCTGGGATGACTAGTTTAAAGAACATTCGAAGTAATGAATAGTCGTTGTTTATTTTACAACTGTCCATCCTGTTGGAGTCTCCCAATGAAGGTGGTTCCGTCTGAACAGATGAGGAGTCTGAAGCATGATGCAGACGAGCCGTTAGGATCTGAGGCAGCTGATATTGGTTGTGAATACTTACTGACTGGAGATTTGAGGGCACATGCTTGTGTTGCCTAAGATCTAGCCACCCCCCACCCCACTCACACTGTTGGCTGATAGAGCCTTTTAAGTTACAGTATGCATTCTCAGTGAGGGAGAATGGCTGAAGGGAATAAAAATACTTTTATATTGTGTGTGTGCAAAAACCCTTAGATACCATTGTGGTTTGTGATCTTCTGTAGTCCATGCAACATAGACACTTTCACAGTGTTTCTAGCCTGGTAAAATGGTACGGGAGTGGGGGAAGCAGTTTTGAAAACAGTCAGTCAGAAAAGGCTGATTTCAGTGTCAGGGAGGAAAGCTGGCTGGTCAGTGTCAACTTGGGTGCTTTGGGATCTGCCCGGGGGACCGGCGCAGCACACTTCTGGGTGTGTCATGGAGGTCACGGAGGTGTGGCCTTGGGGTCTGAGTCTGGTCCCTGTCCCCTTCGTCCCTGCCACTGTTCCCTGCTCTGTTTCCTGGCCCCTTGTCTAAACAGCTTTGCTCCACCAGGCCCTTCTGCCTTGATGTTCCTGCCTTAAAGCCAGCCAGGCGTGGAATCAAAACCTGTGAAATGGGGAGCCAAATGCAGCCTCTCCTTTAAACTGTGGGTGTCAGGCATTATGTCCCAGCCACAGGAGAACTGACTAGTACAGCCAGTATGGCTTATAAGGCTTTCCTTGTGTAAGAATCAGATTACTGGGGCCTGATATGCCTTTGTATTCATATATCCAGAGAAAAGTTCACTGTGGGCGAATAATAAAATCAATTCAATTTTGGCATTCTAGCCAAACTTTTAAAAGACAAATATAAGAAACATGGTTCTTGTTCTATATCTATGGCCCTTTATAGAAAAATGCAAGTTCACGTATTTGTGATTGTTTAAGACAAGAAACTTAGTTTCTTTTCCCCAGATCCCTTTTCATTTTAATTTAAGAAATGTTGCCCTTTCATTAGGGTCCTTTTATGGTGGTGGCTATGGTTTGAGGGAATAAAAACAAAACAAAAACCAGATATAGTGATATTATCAACTGGCATTAGGACAATCTTGGGAAAGAATTTTTAACTTTGAATGAATTTTCTTTCTGATCATTTGCCTTTATCCAAGAAACCAGTATAAATTGCTTGAAGAAATATTTAAGTGTGCTCCGAGAGTTTTAGATCAGTAGCTCTCTGACCTAATTCCACTATTGGAGTCACCCAGGAAGCTTCTAAAAGCTCTCCTTCCTGGCCTCAACCTCAGAGAATCTGATTTGATTGGCTGGGGAAGATCCTAGGGGAACTCGCCCCTTAGATTGCCCCAAGTGAGTGAAACATGCACCCTGGGACATCAGCCTCTGCTTCCTATTCTGAAGTAGTCTCTCTCCTGTTCTTAATGACAGCCTCCACCAGGTATGCAGGGTAGGCCTCGGGTCAGACCAACACCGTAATACTCCTTGGTATCCCTGTGGAAAGAACAGACTGAGTTTATAGGAGACTAGTTTGCAACATTTGCCACCTTGAAGTAACAAGAATAATAACTTGTATTCACTGAACAATGGCTGGTTTGAACCACATATTTAGTTTTCATACTGGACTCTAAGTTCATATCATCTCCATTTTTGAGTAGGGGTAAACCAGTAGGAGAAAATTACCTTGGGGCCTCAACATGGACAGTGTGGCCCCACTTTTGGGTCATAACAGTCTGCTGTACTCCCTTTTGCATCCCCAACGACTCCTGGAAACAATGATTGAGCACTTACAAGGAAGATGGGAATCCATAGCTGCAAAAGTGAAAGGAGCAGGCACATCTCTCAGAAGGAGGCATGCTCCACAGCCCAAGGGTGAGGTGCACATCATAAAGAGATGTGTGGGCAACTTACAAGTGCTGTGAAGGGGGACTTTGGAGCAGACTGTGATTTTCTGTTGCTGAAGTGAGCAGCAAAGCCCTGGACTTGGAATGCACATCATATGAAACAGGAACGAGGCTACACAGGGTGTGGATTCTAGAAATATTAGGTCAAGCATACGAAATTGCTAATATCCAAGTTTGTATGTGACAGGTGGAGGAAGGAGCACAGGCCATGGGACCTGCTGTGTGGATGTTGAGGGCTCCATGCATGGCGAGCTGACAGCATAAATGTCATATCAAGAATCCTTGCAATTAAATGATTGGCTCGTCTAGAACGTGGACCTGCACAGATAGTCCCCTAAACAGCAGCAGCCCAGTGCAACTCGAATACCATTCGGCCACTGTGCAAGACAGGTTGAAATAGATGTTGCGGAGCTAAGGGGAGACAGCACCTTCTTGTTGACAAGAGCTCAGGGAGTTGAGAGCTTTGGGGCCTTGTGGGAAAGACGTGTAGGACTAAATCAGGTCAGGTCCTGTGTCAGAAATAGGTGGCTGAGCTTTGTCCCATGCTGCTGATCACCAGGAACAGAGAACAGTGCAAATGTGGACGTTATAGTCACGAGTAACTCTCAGATCAAAGGACTTCTTCTTCTGTACATTGAGTGCAGTGGTCCAAGAACCCCACATCTCCCCGCTTCTTGGGTAGGACCTGAAGAGGGGTGCACTGCCGCATCCACTGTTGGATCATCCACAGTGTGAAGTAGGACACTAGTGCCTCTTGCACACTTGGCGGTTTAATTGACCTGAAATGCACAGCGCTCATCTGGGGAGCAACAGCATTAACAGTGATAACTTCACTTCATCCTAAGAGCAGAAGTCTAGTTTTTTGATTTTGGGTTTTTTTTTGTTGTTGTTCTTTTTAAAGAATGTACATACTACATATCATTTTTATCTATTTAATTCTTTCTATAAACAGGCAGGTGAAAAATCTTGTTAATCCACCAGAAAACTATTGAGAATTGTTTATGAGAACTTTGTCATCAAAATTAACATCCTGTGAATTGCTGGAGAGCTCTGCAAAATGGAATATAGCAGCCTGAGTGGTCCCAGCCAGTTTGATTAGGAAAGCACTCTTCAAGGAGATAACAAGACACCGAGACTTAGATCACCTACATTTCTTCTCATTAAGCATCTATACGTCAGTAGAATGTCATTAAGTAATGGTGGAATGTGTGGAGTAAGTTAAGGTGCTCAATCGCCAGGCCCCTGGCTTCCTGGGCATCCAGAAAGTGTTACAAAGTAGCACAAGCAGCAGCAACTGATCTTTGTAATTAAGATCAGGAAAAAGTATCATAATAAATCTCCCTTTACCCATATAGCATTCCTTGCTTTGATGAGCCAAGAACACCATTAAGTGTAGCGGCTGCTGGTCAAATGAAAAAACAGCTTAGTAAAAAGGTTCACGTGATTGTAAGTCACAGCTGTGCTCTTTTGGAAGGATCTTACTTGTTAAAAATGTTGCATAATATTCATAATTTTGGATTTTCTGAGAATCTGACAAAGATCCATACATTTTTATTCCTTTAATCATCTGTTGGATGAAAATCTTGACTTCTAAATTCTTTGAATAAAATTAGGAGCTGCATCTTTCTAAATCCTGTGGGATTTGAGGCGATGATCACCAGCCAGTCCTAGGGGAGATGTTGGTTTATGGACATGTTGCTGTTTTCCTATTTGGAATAAAGCAGTACAAGAGTGAATAATCTGCTCCAAAATTGTCCTCATGCAGGAGATTTCTTCATATTAAACCTGTTTTGAATCCACCAAATCGGAGACATTCTCTTGAGTGACTTTGGAATATTGCACAACATAGTAAGTTAATACAGGGAGTCTTACATTGGTAACTAATGAGCTCAAAGTAGCACTTATGATTCCAAACTCTATTATTCCAGGAGAATGTAATGAAAAAATGTTTATAAAATTGCTTATGAATACATATAATTAAGTTTGTTTTGATTTTATTTTTATATAGGGTATGAAATATGTTTTACATAATCCTCTTCAGTAAAGTATATGCAATGCTTAAGCTTGTGTGCCACCCTGTTCTTCTACTTAGGAAGATTCCCTTCTTTCCAACTTCCATCCTGTGCCCCATGGAAGTGCATCTTTAGTATTTCATCATTGGCTTCCTTTTCCATGTTAGAATAGAAAGGAAATAAAAATTGTAATGTAAGTACTCTGTGGCTGAAGGATACTACTGCTCAACTCAAAGAATCATACATCAGAGAATGAATGTATTTACAAAACTATAAATTATGCAATGTATATGAAGTAAATTCTATTCAACTCCAAATATTTAAAAAATGTTATAGTGCTAATTTATTTTGTTAATTTTTTTGATACTGGAAAAAGCTTTGGTTTTGTGTGTATATGTTTTGTATTACTCTAGTGAAATACCTGAGGCAATTAAACTATAAAGATAAAAAGTTACTTTGGTTCATACTTTGGAGATCCCAATCAGTTGGAACCATTGTTTCGGGCAGTTGGCAAGGACTGCACATCCTGGTGGGGACAGGTAGCAGAATAAACCTCCTACATCATGCTCCAGGAATCCAAAGAGACAATAGTACAGAATTAAGGTATCACTGTCCCCTTCAACAACATGACCCCAGCGACTGAGGCTCCACCTCCTTAAAGTCCACAGCAACCTTCAGTAGCAGCTCATTGAGTACCACCAAGCCCTTAACACATGGATCTTTTGGGGACCTTACCCCTTATTCAAACTACAGCATCATGCTAGTGATAGATTAACAACTATGCAAATTGTATTTAATAATAAGTAATACTTCTTGCATGATCACCATGTGTCACTTTCTGTAAAAGAAACTTACATGTTCACATGTTTCAAAATTTTGACAAATAATGATTGTACATATTTACGGGAATCCAGTGTAATGTTTTGATGTGTTACAGTGCAGGTAATCAAATATATCACCTTGCACAATTGTGTTTTTCTGTGGTGAAAATATTTAAAATATACTTTTTAAAAACAATTTTGTGGTACACATTGCTTTATTAATTAGTACAGGGCTTATTCTATGCAATAGATCTCTAAATCTTATTTTTGTTCTTAGTTATATATGAAGAGAAATTATAGCAAAATAGATAATTTTGACATTATTTTTTAAATGTTTCATTTAGAGGTTTATAAGCTGTTAATCAGCCTTTCTGTAATTAATTAAATTAACTAATACAGAAAGTAAAACGAGAAACCAAGGAATTTGTATCAGTTTTAAAAGTCAGTGATATCTTTTGTCTTTGTCCCAGTGGTTTGCAAACTTGGGAACATTTTGGACTCACCTGGAGGAGTAAGGAGTAAATTTTGTACGCCACTGCCCATGGTCCTGATTCAGCTAGTTTTGGACAGAGCCCTAGAATTTGTGTTTCTCAAACAACACACGTTGCTGATACAGTAGATCTGGGACCCACACTTTGAAAATGACTGCTCTAACCTATAATATATATTCTAAAATAAAAGCTAATATTGATCAGTTTAATAAAATGGATGTTTATACCATGGATCAAAGACTCTAACTGAATGTTTTACATAGTAACTATCTAATTCTGCAACAAGCCTGTGAGGTATGCTCAGATTTACTTTATTTTTAGGAGAGGGAAGCGGGAGGTCCAAGAGTTTAAGATACGTTCCCAAGTCCTCTGATTGTCAGTAAGCCGCAGACTTGGGATTTAAACGCCGTACTCTAGGTTCAGGGTGCATGTGTGTAGCACCGGAAGAAAAATGACTTTGTCCGTCAACTCTTTTGCATATTTACTAATTGTATGTTTCTCCCCAGTGCACATTTTTCATGTATCTATAGTTCTATTTTTCTAAGATATGTCAAGCATGGAAATGCCATATTTTTAAATAATGTTCTGTGCAGTGCCAAATGCAGTAATGCTTTTAGTTTTCCTTCAATCTTTATAAACTCGAGGAATAAACAAGGGGAAAAAAAATGTCTTCCTAGATTACACTTGTAAAAAATGCTCCTTTTATGAAGGAGTAAAAATTTCACACCCAGTGTGATACTTCCTATAGTATACTCCCAATATATGTCAGGAAACCAAAGCAAAAAACTTGAGAAGAAAATATACTACATTCCTAAAACCCAGAAACTAAAGCGATATACATTACTTGAGGGAATTTTTGAAGCACGTTTTATACAATACTAAAGGCTGTATGTTTATTTTCTTTTGATAGGATGTATAGGGTGTGTATTTGAGTGATAAAGTGAATCGTTTTATCAGATGTCCTTTTGGGTTTTAAATTATGTGGTGAATGAACGTTCCAGAAGAAGATCTTTTTCCTTTCTTTTCTTTTTTTGTAATGTTTTGCTCCCACCCAAAGTTTACTCTAGAACAAAAGGCAGGATAGAAGGAATGAGTTGTCAGAAAAGTCTTCGAGGAAATGGCATTTGATGTGTTCCTGAGAATCCGTGGCTCACAGACAGCTCCCATTCTTCATTTTATTCTGACAAAACTTTCTGAAGAGGGAGTCATTACCCCCATTTTCAGACATGGAACCTGAACTTTGAGTCTTAAATTGCTGTTACCAGAGCTCAGGGGAGATGATCAGCCCTTCATTCTCTGTCTCCTACCCATGTGAGCTACCCTGTTCCCTGGCTTCCACCCAAGTGCCTACAACGAGCCAGGGAAACCAGGAAATCAGCGGGTGTTTGCAATAGCCTTGAAGTTTTCAATTTTTCCACAAGATGTTCCCTCATTACATTAACTAAGGAAGGTGAAAATGGTTTGCAAAATAGAAACAGTATAAAAGTGAGGTGGGGAAACTGTTTATACATTCTCGTCGTCTGAGAAGGAAAATTACAGGTGTCGATTTTGTTCTGTTTTGTTTTGCTTGGGGACAAGTTAGGGAAACCCTGTAACATCCACTGGTGTGCAGAAGTGGGCGTGCTGTGGTGCCCTTATTCTTCCTGTAGTGTGAACATAGGTGCCCCCTAGAATGACAGCTGGGGTGCCTTGCTCTCTTCCATCTAGATTACCAAATGCTAACTCCTCAAGTGCAGCTCTGTGCCCGCTGGCCTTGTTAGACATGTGGATCCCAAGCCTGCAGCGGGACTCCCAGGGCTGCCATGGAGAAGAGTAGTGCTGCAGGCTCAGTTTAGCCAGGTCTGTGCTATCCCAGTTTCTGCTGGCCTCCAACGCACCCCCGTGCTGTGGTCAAGGCCTAGTGTGCTTAATACGTGAGGTCCTGCTGTCTTTCTGCTGGAGATCATTTTCTCCTTGGGCCGCTGTGAGCTACCGGGTCTCACCCCACGTGGAAAGTCATGAATTCAAGCCCTCTTAAGACCTTTCCGAGTATGATTTAAATGATCAGGTTGTTGAGGACCATTCACTTGTGACCCAGAGATAAAAGCACAGATTATTATGTTCTCTTTGTTTGCATTGGAAGTCTTGCATTTGTTACAGCAATCACCATTAATCCAATATTTTGGGAAGAGGTAGCTGACCGTTGACGTGCATTTGAGCTCACTCGCCAGTGTCTGTGCACTTGCATATCCACCTCCCCCCTTCTCAAACCCTGGGGTTCCGCTTAATGGGAGCTGTGTTAAAGTTTCTACTAATTGCTTTATTATTAAGAAGTGTTAATTGCTAACATAATTTCCCTTCTCTTACGAATTGCCCACTTTTATGCAAAGTAACTACTTCTAATTCTATCCCAATCCCCACCCTTTCCATTTTTCCTTTCAGTGGATTAACAAGCACACCTTCCTAGGTGGCAGCAAGAAGTCTCTTGCTATAACAGCCCACTCCTCCCTGATAATAGATAATTTTCTATGAAATATTGGTTAGTTTCTTTCCTGAACTAGTAGATGTTCTTTTTTGCCAAGCCCCTTTGTCTATTTTTCCTAATTTTGAGACTATAGAACTAATTAGTGATGATACAAAAAAATACTTATGTCCATGGCTTTCTTACTTTTTGTCAATTTTATGGGACCCTTAGGGTGTGTTAAGGTTTTCTAAGCACTGTAAACTACTCGTCCCCGTACACACACCACACGACAGCATACCATATATATTTACAACAGTCCTCTTGTCACTGGATGGTGTTCATGAAGGTTCCCCAAAGAGGAGATGAGACCTTTACATTTAAGTTCTTGATCATCATGGAAAGGGATTGGAGGACACATCTGTGTGAGCTATAGTCAGATTTATGAGGCAGAAATAGAAAGTAAAGGAGAATGGGAAGGGGTCTCCGGCTTGAGTAACTGGAGGGGGCTCACTCTGATGAGGATGTATAGACTGGCCCACAAGGCGAGCTTTTAATGGATTAGATGAAGTGGGCCAGGGTCCAGTTGGGCCATTGTCCCAGTCTTGGTGTCCTGACTGCACAAGAATCCTCATGGCTTGAGAGGCTATTCAGTTGCCAGGCGATGACCGTTCTTGCTGGGGAGGGGAGCAGACTCAGTTCCTGTCCTGGGATAATGGCTCCCGCTCGAGGGGATGATCTCATCATGGGGTGTTCTGAGAGGCTCTGCTTTTCCTGAAATCCCAGACGATTGTTTAGACACTTCCAGGCATCGCTCTTGGAATCTGGAACTGGAAGTTGCAGAGCTGTAAATTGGATGTCCGTGAAAACCCCGAAAATTACTTTAGTTTGTCTTATCTTGGTGTCCTCAGTCTTGAAGAGGGATAAGATACACCAGATAAATATCATGCTAATAAACCTTGTAATACCACCACTCATTAAATGATTCACATTCCTATGTGCAGCCTGAGTAGATCTCAGAGTCAAAGTTTAAAGGCAATAGAAGAGACAAAAATTGAGTTTCCTTGTCTCTTTTCTACCTATCTTTTATTTCTTCTTTCTTGTCTCCATGTCACAGCATGCTCAGAAGTCATTTGCCACACAGTATCCTGCATGGAAAATAGACACAACACACATCTATTACACACACACACCTGCCAGTAATTTCCACAGAATCTATAGATCAAGGACAATGCCGGTTTGGCTCATCTGTGTTCAGCCCCCAGCAAGGTGGATGCCCTACAGTAGGTGCTCAACATCTTAATAAAAATTTGCTTTATAGTTTAAAGTTATTTAATATCCTTTTGATTAAGAGAATAGTTTAAATTTTTGCCATTGAAGTTGCCGTGAAAAATGTTCTTTCATAAACAGTTGGAGGTTAAACATCTTCTCTTTCTAATAAATGTTACTGTGGTTCCCTGGGAAACTGATCCTTCCATGCAGAGTGATATGTGGGATACTCTTGAAGTCAGTACTGTGGAGAGGTAGGGATGGTAAGGGAAAAGAAGGGCTGCATATCTGCCAGAGTTCTTCAGTCGGACAGACCAGGAGGGTGTAGATATAGAAAGGTAAGAGAGGACTTTTTAAGGGAATTAGGCTGTGGAATTATGGAGGATGAGAAATTCCATGACAGACCTCCTGCAAGCTGGGACCCAGGAATGTAGTTAGCCTAGACCATGTCTCAGAGCCCCAGAACCAGGGAGCTGATGGTACAGTTCACTGAGGCCAAAGGCCAACAGACGACAGACCAGAGGCTGTTGGTACAAACTCTGGGGTCCAAAGAATAGAGTGCTGAGGGATCTGATATTCAAGGGCAGAAAGAGGAGATTGCCCTGCTCCAAGAAAGAGAACAAATTTTTTCTTTCCTGTTTTGCACTGTCTGGACCAGCAGATAATCCAATGCTCCCTGCCCACATTGAAGGCAGATATTCCTCAACCAGTCCACTAATTCACAGTCCAGTTGCCTCTGGACATGCCCTCACAGACACCCCGAGAATTAATCCTTTCCCAGTTCTCTAGGTATTCCTTAATTCAGTCAGAATGATATCTAAAATTGACCTTGACAGAAAGGCAAAAGATGGAAGCTAAATTTCTGTGTGCAATTTAAGGATTGTGTAAAAGACGTGGTAGTGCAATACTTGCATACCAATGTTTATAGCAGCACAGTCTGTAATAGCTAAATTCTGGAAATAGCCTGTATACCCATCAACAGATAACTGGGTAAACAAAATGTGGTATCTAAATATATTGGAATACTATCCAACTATAAAGAAGGACAAATTAGGGTCATTTATAGGAAAATGGATAGACCTGGAAAATATAATGTTGAGTGAAATAAACCAGACGCACAAGCTTGAATACCGTATGTCATCCCTCATTTGAATGAGGCAAAATACAAACAAAAGAAAATGGTAAACAATGGATACAAAAAGGCAAAGGGTCAGATCTAAGCCAATAGGCAAAGAGTCCAAGGGAACAAGAAGAGGGCAAAGGGGGAGGGGAATGGGAATCCAGAGGAATAATAATATTCTAAAAACAAGAACCTAATAACCCAAAGTTAAAACAGTAACACATATACTAGGTACTACAGTAACTTTATATAGTTGTGACTTAATGCTGCATCTATGTGGTTGTTTACATTGCTCGTTATTTTAAGTAAAAGACACAACGTATTATGGTCTGTAAGCTTGTGTAATGGCCTGTAAGTTTGTGAATTTTGGATAAATTTTAATAAAAATTATAAAAAAAGAATTGTATAAAATACTCATAGAAAATTAGACTGGAAATGTGTATATCAGAATGGTGAGTGTTATTCCTGAGTGGTTTTAATTTTCTTCTTTATCCTTTCCTGAGCTGTCCTACTTTAGTAATTAATGTTTACTATTTTGTGGTAAAAATCCCCCATGGCAGTGGCTCACCTTAACTTTTGCATTCACTAATGGATGGTCTAGGTGCTCTGCCCTCCCCTTGTCTCTTATTCTGAACCTGCAGAAATTTGATTCTTATCACCACAGCCCTGTTTTGATGGCTTTGGACCAGGCACACGTTTTTGTAGACACTTGTATCATCCACCTTTGGCTGACAACACTGGACTAGACTTCTTTTATAAATTTGGAATGACCACTTATATAACAAGATATCAACATTCTCCATCACCTCCTCTTCTGGATTTGGAATAGACAAATAATGATGGTTATGTCTGTTGGATGATATTTCCATTGCTTGCAGGAGAGAAAGCCATCTGTTATACTGTCTGTAGAATAACTTATTTTAAGGATACTTCACTGTAAGTGAAGTGTTGCTATACATGTATGCTTATAAGCTAACACTGTTTTTCTAACCCTATGGTTAGATAATTATCTTTGGAAAGACCTCAGCAAGGAATCTGTAACAATCCCTCAGCTCTTCAAAAACTAGCACTCAAATCCTTACCTTCAGGTTTGCTAATTGGCAAAAGGGGTGCTAGAGATATTTAGTCATGGATGAAATGAGTGGTGTTCAGATCTATCTATCTGTGATTAGACATATCGTCCAGGCACTACCACTTTTATGTAAGAGGGGCATCAAGACTGTGGATCATGCCATATTTTAGTGGTGTTTGAGGTTCAAGGTCTGAAGAGCTGTACAGGGCACACGCCAACTCCAGAGTTCTTGTCGATTGAACTGACATAGAGACTGGCTGTTCCTGAAGCCCAGGCTGCTGCACCCAAACCAACAGGAGCCTCCCTGCTCTCTGGAAAAGTGCAAAGCCAGCTCCAGGGCCTGGAAACAGAGAGGGAATCATTCACCTCCTACCCATTTCTAACCATTGTATTAGTCACTTTTCTAGAGTCAGTAGTTTGCAAGAGAGCAGATTTAATACAGGACAAGTACAAATTACAACATTCTCACATACAAGCCAAATGCAGGAAGACTACAGAACATCTGTCTGTGCCCTGGAGACCCAAAAGATCCAGTCCACGGCTGGGAGCCCACGGGAATGTCCTGTGTGTGTTTGTGACTGCACTAAAACGCTGAGGAAATCTATACTGGAGCCAGGATAGGATGCTTACAGCAGAGATGAAGACCAGAGCTCCCCTGAAGTGAACAGCAGCCGTCCCCAATGAGAGCAAGGCCCGGAGCTCCTTCTGCCATGAGAGGAGCTGAGTTCCCTTCGGGAGAACCAGCCGCAACAAATCTTCTCCTGGGAAACAGCCAGCGACGTCTTCTGCTCCCGTTCTCCTTTATGTTATGTTGGCAGCAGTCTTCAGGTGAATCCTCTATGCCCAGAACCACAAACTCAGTCCAGGTGGACATTCCTGCTCAAATTGTCTACAGTAAGTCTGCCACAGCCATCTTCAAGTAATGATATTTACTGACTGAATCTTTCATTTGGCTGTAGTCATTATGTATTTACATGAGACGAGCCATTCTGAAATCCTCGCCTCACACTTACCTTCCAGCCAGAGTTACACCAACTACTTTGATCTTGAAAGCTGTGAGGTGGGCATTTGGAGACCTCAAACCAAATGAACTATTGGAATCAAGGAGAATCTAGGATGCCAATTTGATAGAAAAAATTCGGTGTCTGAAATTAAGTTTACGGCAAGGTAAAATATTGCTTAAAAAGCTCATATTAATCACAGCTTAAAAAAGCAATGTTATATCACCTGATATGTCATTTCCAAGATAAATTAGTATTCCTAAATAATATGGGAGTGATGATGTTATTTGAACAAGAGGATTTTGATAATTCTGCTCTAGATACCTAGATCCATGTGGGTCCCAGTAATTTTAAAGACAATAAAGTAAAGCCATGTCTCACAAATCCATGATTTTAGATTGTTTGAAAATATCATTAATCCTTTACAGCCCTTTTTTATGAAAATATTTCTAAATCTGTTTGAAATTTTGGCTTGAATAAAGCTTAAGCTATCTACATAATCTTGGGTTGATTCTGAAGTCTCCATTCATATTCATAGTTATGCTAAAGACTAGCAAATCCCTTGCAAGCTATGTATTTAGGAGACTACAAAACCAGTTTTCCAACTAAGTTTTATTTGATTATACTCCCATGAGGCTATTGCTTTTTATTGAATCATTTTTTCCCTGTGAGTTTCTCTTGAGCACTGAAGGAGAGTTAAAAATAGAGCAAAGATGCCTCAAATTATGTAGAACCCTGGTGTGTATTTATTTATGAACTACAGAAAACTTGTTCTTATTTGTCTCTTTTCCTGAATGCCTACAAATTAATTGTACTTCATTGAAAGAGTCTTTGGTCATACAAAGCACTTGATTTTTAAACTAAAATTAAATAATTTGCTTAATAACATTCCAAAATATAATGTATCTGTTTAAAAAAAATCCTGGTTTTTTTCACACTCAACAGAAGAGTAACGCTCACTAAGATGAAGACAGAACAGCCTTTAGGTCAAATCTTGTTTCATTTCCTCTCCAGCGATGATGAACAAAGCTGGCTTTTGCAGGTCTCACAACAAGTGACTACCAAATATCGTCACATCACCACTGACCGCAAGCGCCCATCTGTCCAGGACAGCGGTGAGATCCTGGGGCTGCGCTTCTCAGATATTTCCATCACCCCACTGTGCCAGCCCAGACAGCCATCAGAAACGCAGTACTCGAGTATTTGCCTTGAAGACAGTGAAGTCAGTTGCTAACTTCATACAGCTCTGGTAAGTCCCAGAAGCTCCTGGGGCCAACTTGCGGCTGCTGCTGAGAGGGAGCTTGCCGATCGCACTGCAGCCTGGGCAGATGCCTGGCCCCGGGAATGCCCTCTCTGTTCAGACCTTGCCCCAGATGAATGGCCAGCATGTCCTGTTCCCCGTGGCCATTTTCCTAAAGGAGGCCTGGACAGGACTGGATGGATTTGGTGTCAGTTTGTAATTGAACATCTGGGACAGAGTCCTGAAACCACCTAGACACTACATGGGAATCCCTGTCACCAAGCCCAAACTCTGTGACTCCCCCTTGGTGGTTTCTAAGAGACCTTATTTGCCATTCCAGTCAGAGCCGTCCCACGCTTTCTGATATATTTCAATTACTTTGGCTTTCCCAGATCTCCATGAAATAGAGGGCGAACTCTTGAACATATATAATAAGACATTTCATTTTTTACATGAACCACTGGAAATGAAAGCTCTCTGTCATGATTTGCTACATCTTACTTGATGAACCCAAAGTGAATATACAAATGAAGAGCCAGCATGTCATACCTTAAAAGCCTTGCTTTGTGCCTCTGAGAATAATCACAGCTCCAGAAAGCCTCTGTGGGCACAACCTGTGCAGGCTTGGCTTCAAGTTACCATGATGCCTGCTTGATGGATGATATCGTCGTTTGACACCAACTACAGTAGCGGGAGAAACAATATGTTCATTCTTTCTAAACCCGTATGAGATGCCCAGGCTCAAAGACCGACTCTGAAAGTGACATTGATGGATCAGTCCCCCGGGAACTTTTAAACATTCCTTCCTTCACATGCGTGCTCATTCTGCACACGGCTTTTTCTTTAATTGGCTCCATTAATACTGTTGTGACGATATCCTAATTTATTTACTTTTCTAGAAAAATCTGCTTCAATCTATTTAGAGAAACAGAAGACCCTTAATGCATCTCACTTTCAGAGGCCTGAGACATTGCCATTGTCTTGACTACCGCCGTTTGGAACATGCTTACTCCACCCTTGTCTATTTCACACCCATGCGTGTGCTGTTCTCTATTAAGTGCTGAGGGGGAAATAGAATGTAAGATCACCTGCTCTCGCTAAGAGTATACAGGAAACTTTAGAAGACAGGTTTATCCGCGATGTTAAATACAGTGACATCTTGGCTTACAGTTCTTGGTGAGAATCAAACTAGAGCAAGGAAAGAGCACCCCTACCGATGCACGGCAAGATTAGACCTTTGCTCCTACCTGTATCCAAACTGAAAATGCAGGACTAATGAAAAGGCGAACATTAAGAGCTGGAGGTGGAGGGGAGGGTGCAGGGGTTTGCTGACACAGAGTGAATGTGGGGAGGTAGTGACTCCAATTCCCATGTGCAGTTGGGTAAGGCAGACAGCTTTGTCAGGGGACCTGTAACATTTGAGCAAGGGTGCCCATGTGACATGTCGCCAGGCTCTGTGTGCATTGTCTGTGAGTATGTTGGTCCATTTGCACAACCAGCACCCACAGCAGATGTGCGTGCATCCTGAATGTGAGTCCTGTGGGCTCGGAGGGGAGATCAGGCCCCTGGCACAGCCCATGTGAGTTCTAGTCCAGGTTCCACAGAGCCCCGGGATCAAGGGTTTGAGTTCTTTTCACCTTAGATTTCTTATTACTTTTTATTGTTGTAAAATACACATAATATAAAGCATACCATTTTAACAACTTTTAAATGTATGATTCATGTAATCAAGTGTGTTCGTAATAGCGTGCAGTCATCACCGTCATCCATTTGCAGAGTTTTTTCATCTTCTGAAGCTCAAGCTCTGTGTCCTTGCTGTGGTTTGAGAATAGTTTGTCCTTCTGAAACTTGGCGTTGGAATTTGATCGCCAGCCGTTGCAGCAGTGTTGGGCAGGGTGGCTCTGGAGAGAAAATGGAGAGATCAATCAGGGTGCCTTTCCCTTGGGAGGGGATGAGGTCTTGAGGGACTGAGATGTTGCAAAACAAGGTCCCCCCTTACGTTCGTACCTTTTGCATGCACCACTTCCACATCTACTTTCTGCCATGAGTTTAAGCTGCAGAAGTCTTTAACTGGTGCCATGCTTTTGGATTTCTCAGCCTCCAGAGCTGTGAGCCTAAATAAACCCTTATTCTTCAAAAATCACCCAGTATTAGGTATTCAGTGATAGCAACAAAAAATAGACTAAGAGCAGTAAGCAGTAACTCCTGCTTTCCCTTTCTTTAGCACTTGACCCTTCATCTTTTTTGTGTAACTACAATTTTGCCTATTGTAGGTAGCTCATGTATTACCCAGCATTGCTGTTGCTGAGACAAGATACCTGACACTCACAACTTTAACAAGGAGAGATTGAATTTGGCTCACAGTTTCAGGGGATTTCAGTACATGGCCTGCTGGTTCCAAGGTGGAAACATAATGGCAGAAGGGCATAGTGGAGCAAAGATGTTTAGTTTCTGGTATCCAGAGAGCAGAGCAGAGCATTGCCCCAGCGGAAGGAGTGAGTGAACAGGTACAGGCCCCCAGTTCACACTTCCGTGACCCATGCAGACACACCCAGTAGTGTGCACCACCGATCCCTGGCTGGATTCCAGGCCAAGCAAGTTGACGCTGCACCTTAACCATCACCCCTGGTGTAAATACAGAATCAAACATAAGTATTTGTGCTTCCACGCTGACTTCACTGAGCCTAATGGCTTCGAAATCCATCCATGCTGTAACATATGATTTTATTCCATTATGAAATTAAATATTATTCCATTCATATGTTTCTTTTCCATTCATTTGCTGATGGGCACTTGGGTTGCTTTTATATTTTGGCTCCTGAGAATAATGCTGCTGGAACAGACCTGTAGCCAGACTTATGTCCAAGTGTCTGTTTCACTTCTGGCTTCTGGTTCTTTTGGGCATGTGCCCAGGAGTGGGCTCGCTGGATCAGGTGTTAATTCTGCTTTCACTCTGCACTGTACTGTTCTCCTGAGCACACTGGGGTATTGATAGCTCCTGTGGGTAGCCACGTTCTGAGGATGAAGTGTTAATAAATATGAAATTCTTAGACACATTTTGAAAAGCGATAGCCCAGAGGTAACTGTTGGCTGCTGTGATTTTATGTGAAGCCCCAACCATGAGCCTGAGTCCAGCCAGGTTGGTGAGCACCAAAAGGTGAGGCCTGGCCAGCACTGTCTGCAACAAGGCGTCCTGCACCTACTTGTCTTTTCGGTGATCTGTCTTTTCTTAACTGTGTATAGTTCACAGTGCAATGTTCTTCCTCCAGCTTTCGATAATTCTAGCATCTACTAGGTAGAGGACGGATTAAGCATCCATATCTACAAAAGTTAAGCTCTGACATAAAAATGTTTAAAATTTAAACTCTTCCTAAATTCTTTGAGGGAATAAAATACAACTGTATGTTTTTAATTTGAAAATGTCATTCATTGTCTAAGGACAGCATATCACTTTGTGTGTATCATAACTTTAACCATGAGATACCACGTGTGGCAGGAGCCTTCTGGTGATGGGGATTGTCCTGTTAAAAACTCAGCAGCCTGTGCTCTTAAGTGCCATGTGCTGCGGTAAGTATGAAAAATCTCCTTTGGAACATAACGCCAGCGTGGATGGATGTCTGGCCTTGGTTGAAAAGCCCTGAAGCTCTCTCTAGTGTATTTTTTATGAGGAAGTAAGTACTGCAGATGTGCTGCTTGCTGTCACTGGGGAAAGGTCATCCTGCAAAAACAGAATCCACTTTCAGCCTCCTTCAACAACCTGCATTTCTAAATCAGTTAAAATTAGTTGAATATCTTATTTAAATTCCTGCGTTAAATAATGTCATACAAGGCATTTTGTGCATTTTGATTAAGCTTTGGATCGATGAACACATGGCACATAAAGGACTCAAGTAAAAGGACAACAGTGCTGTCTTTTCGTTTACTGTTTGCTTTCTTCACATCATGAGGAACAAAATAAGTTTCATGAAACGAATTGATTATACGCACACACTTTAATGTATGACAGGCCATCTTGTGTACATTGCCACCAGAAAACATTCATAGTGCATTTATCTTGTTGGGGACAATAAATGTGTTGAAGTGTGTAGGTATTTTGTTGAAAAGAGAAAAAAAGGTGCTTTTGAGAGAGAGGGACTTGTTAAGAGGAATAGCGAAAAGGCTCTTCCCTCCTGTTTGCCTCCAGCATCAGTCTTCAAATTGCCTAAGATCTTTTCCAGGAATGAGGGCTTTGTGGGTAAAGAGAGCATTACAACGAAGTGCTCCATGTCACCGTCGGTTTCTTCATTCAGCCCCCACTGAAGCAGCAAGGACTGGAGTGGCCTCTGGTTGCTGGTGCTTGAAATTTCCTTAGCCAAGAACAAAGGCATTTCATTCTGCAACTTGCAACAAAAGTACTATAGATTTCGTGCCTTCTGTGATTATGTTTAAGTCAGGGTGTAATATAAGTCAAAGAATCAGTTGAAACCCCCTTGATTTCTTGAGACGTGAAAAAGCACGTTCGTTATCCCACATGCCGAAATGGGGAGGAGTTGGGCCCAGGGGCCTGGGCAGGCAGAGGCCAGGAGAGGTCTTCGAGGGGCAGGGCGGAAATCACGGGCCAGCAGGGTGCTGGTGTGGGGCTCTGCAGCAGCCTCCTGACTGTCCCCTTAACTTTAGCTGAAGCAGAGCCTGAAGAAGCCAGCCCTCAAGGGAGTTTTTTTCTCTGAACCAGAATTTCTGCCCATCATGATTTATGAGGATCACTTTTGAAACATGGTTGAATTTGTATAACCAGGGGATTAATTAGCTTAGGAATCAGTGTGACAATAACATAGATAAAGCACCAGAATCCAGGGCTGTGGGCGAAGGTCCGTGCGCAGCCGGCAGGTGGGGAGGAGGGAATGCGTGGGCAGGAGATCTGCCCTGGAGTACAGCCAGGAGAGCACGTCGTGTGCTAGCCGTCTCCAGGGGGGACAGAGAAGGTGGGCAGCTTTCTGTACACGATGGGGCCATTCCAGCCAGAGGAGAAGGAAGGGCAGAACGATGCAGGAAGTCCACTGGGTCTTTTCAGACCCCAGAGAATGGGCCAGACCATTCATGTCATTGTAGTACACTGGAGAATGACCTAGGATCACTGCTCTATTATGTTGATCTACAATCCCTCTCTCCAGTGGCCTGGCTTGCGGCCTGTGGTATTCTGCATTGACCCACTAAACCTGCACACTTGAGAATTGCTACTTGTAAGTTTTTGATTATCCTGGTCCAGAGTCACACAATATAAATACAGCCCTGCGCGTTCCTCTTCTGGATGCTGAAATTCAGGATTATTGGTTGTTGAGGGATTTGATACTTGGGCAACTGTACCCCGATATATGCTCCATACACTTCTGTTTGCCTATGCAAGTCTGTTACATTTATGTTTTATGTTAAATATATGAAATTATTTAAGACCTAGAAACAACTCCAAATCAGAAACTCTTGTGAATGAAAAAGCCACTATTGTACTTTTATGAGAGACATTATGATGTTATTTTCATTAGAACTGGAATAGACAGAAAAACCTTTTTGTTCTTTTTCATAATTATGCTGTGCATTAAATTTTCAGCATGGTCAGCATTTGTGGATTGAGGATAAAATTAGTATCAGTTATGGAATCAAAAATTTATATATTCAAGTGCATATTACATTCAAGAGTACATAGCAATATCCTTGCCACCCGTTGCAAGCTAGTATGTCAAATAGTTCCATTATAATTTTCACAACTCCTTGCTATCATAAATACCAGACTATATATATTAGAAACTACTGGTTTTTCCAAAGACACTTGATATTAAAAGTGATAAAATGCTTTTGTGCTTCTATACAAAAATATATGTGAACGTATAGCTTTTACAGACAGGCTATATTTTTCTCATACCCAAAAATTTGCATCTTTGCCATTCAAGAATGGTGGTATCTACAAAGGAGAGAGGGATTTATTTAGTTGTGAAGAATGCAGTGCTATGGTCCTGTCTGCCATTTTCTCTTGAGTATGGTGTAGTACGAAGGAACAGGGAATACTGGTTTTGGATAACTCTGGACAGTGCAATTTCAGCGTGCACCAAGAGAATGTCATTCACATGGAGACTGAGCTGTTGGCTGCTGTATGCAGCTAGTCCTTATTGTGAGTGCTGATTTGACATTGTCTTTCCTTAGATAGAGCCTGAGTACAGTGCTGAATTCTAACATGGATAAGAGAGCTGATTGTAGTCTGTGGCAATGCTTTGGGAGAAAGATACTAACAAAACACCAGTTTGTGATGATGGGTTATTATTCGAAATTTAGGATTTCATAGCTGGAAGAAAACTGGCAGGTTGCAGATGAAAACCAAAGTCCGGTTGTAATGTGTCTTGTTCAAAATTACAACGGCAAGACTATTGTTGGATTTCTGGGAACTTTAGTCCAGTGCCCTTTCCCCTATACCACACACTACGAAGACTGAATAATAATGTCTACCATACAAAATTGATAGTCTTTAGTCCAACATATACAGACCAAAAGTCTGTTTATGACAATATTAAATAGATCATACTCTGCTGAACATCTACCTACTTAATATTTTTATTTTTTTACATTCTGAGATGACAGAATTAATAGGAATATTTGTGCACTGTCTGTTTGACTTGAGATGAATCTCTCTCTGCACTGTACTCTAGCTTTGCCACATGAAACTGGTTTCACACAGCTGGAAAGAATTTCCAAGTTATACCAGTTTTCTTCAAACATGTTATCGATTATCAACAAAAGGCCAGAAAGGAGAGTTCACAAATTATTTTTACTGAGCATGCATTTGGTGGCACTTGCCAACATAATGGAATGCATAGCTCTGTCACATCCTAATGGATCTTTAATCTTAGCTGTGTGCTCTCAAACAAGAAGCACCCATCGTGTCTGCTGTCCCCAACACCATGTCCAACCTCAGAAATGCAAAGCATGATATTTGTCTCAGAGGAACTATAAGAGGGGACAATATGTTACCAGTGCTTAGTATACATTTACTAAATACGTAATTTCTACGAGATACTATGTTTGAATCTGGATACTGATATGGTTGCCAGACTCTTTAAAAAAAATGCTAAGAAAATTAGAATTAGGTGTTGACTTATTTGTTTGATAGCGATAATGGTGAAGGTGATGAGAACAAACATATATTAAGCATTTACTATGAGCCAGGCATTATGCTCAGCATTTTGCATGAATTATTTCATTCAGTCCATTGTGCCACTCTCTAAGGTAAGCCATGCTATTATCCCCCTGTAATGACAATGACAATGAAAAGGAAATAGAGGCTAAAATAGAGTCAGCAAATTGCCTGAGAATAATCAAAAAAGGCTCAGTTACAGAAAAAGATTCTTGTTATTGAGACAGGATTTTTTTTGACATCGTAATGACAGAGTAGAGAGGGCAACCTTGTAGATATTATTGAAAATAAGTAACATTAAGAAACGTATAGTCATTTTAATTTTGAAAAGATTTTGATATGTAATTTTTATAAAATACCAAACTTCCTTTTGATATGAATTTTTATTATATTTCCTGGTGGTGATAAGAACATCATCTGCTTGAAAACTCAAGCTTGAAATTACCCCTTTACTTTTGCATAACTGAAAATAGTTGATATAGAAAATAGGAAAACAATAAAAATTGCATTAAGTAAATGATAAACCAGATACCACAGGGTGATTTATTTTCATCTTTTTCCATAGGTTCATATAGTCACACTGTTTCATTGAGAAATGTAAATGTTTGTCATCATTAACATTTCTCCTAACCAGAGATCCTGACTATATTAAGTCGATTTATCGCAGATGACTAGGTGCTGAGCTCTGGCATATGGTAGTTGAAAACACACAGCTTCCCCACAAAACTACTGAGAGACTGGAGCTGTCCATCTGATTGGGGAAAGCAGGAGGCATGGCAGTCAGTCAATTGGCACTGGATGAAGGCAGTGAAACTAGCAGAGGCACAATTCAAGAGCAATCTTGACAGCAGCAGAAAGGACACGAAGGAAATGAAATAAGGTCTTAGAGAGCCGTGTGGTGACATGCTGCTAGGATTGAAATCAAGGTCTGGGGCTAAACTGCAGGCTTCTCAGAAATAACTACACGAGAGATCCTGTTACTATGAGCTCAGTTACTTTAGGATGAGCGAAAACATCACTGTGCCTCCATAAGTTTTGGCATTCCTGCTCAAGGAGGGGGTGGTTAAATCCAGCACAACATTGTTCTCCACTCATAGCCAGTATCAGAGGCTGGCTTGCTCCTTTTCTCTAATCTAGATTATTAGTATTCCATGATGACAGGGCTGTGATGATATTTGGAGTTAACAATCCTGATGCAGTTGGCCTAGAAAGTAGAAGCAGTGGGATGCAGCTTACAGAAAAAAAAAAGGTCCATACGTTGTTAGAAAAGAGACCACTAAATAGAGGTATTTTCAATCACCCCTCTTTACCAAGTGAAGTCTGTTTTCTCAGAAACAGGGGATTAAAGTTTACATCCACAGCATACATTCTTCTCTCCTTCCTTCTATCCATCCACCCATCCATGCATCCATCCATCCATCTATCCATCCATCTATCCACCCATCTATGCATCCATCCATCCATCCATCCACCCATCCATCCATCCATCCATCCATCCATCCATCCATCCATCCATCCATCCATCCATCCATCCATCCATCCATCCACCCATCCATCCATCCATCCATCCATCCATCCATCCATCCATCCATCCATCCATCTGTCCATTCAACCATCCATCCATCTATCCATCCATCCATCCATCCATCCATCCATCCAACCTTCTAGCCATACAGTCAGCCAGTCAACAAGTCAGTAAGTAATTAGTAAATATTTCGTATGTGCTGTGACATGCAGGACCTACACACCAGTGTTAGGAGGAAAATAAACTAGTAAATGAGGAAATAAAATACAGATGACATCAAACTGCTTCTCATGCTGCTGCTTCAGAAAATGCAGTTGCAAAAAATGCAGCAATTCAGTTCTAAGTGCCCTTATATGCAGAAGTTGACCAGAAAGAAAGAAGCCAAAAAAGAGAGTGAAAGTAAGCATGAAAGTCTTTAATTCCCAGTGGAGGAGAAGAGGAGACTTCAAGGAAGAGGCTGTCAGACTAAGACGTCTATGAGTCAAGAGTAAGGACTATTGAATGTGCTAGCATGGAAGCCATTGGCAACATTGGCAGGATAAATTTCAATGGAATAATTGGATGAAAGTCCAGTTAAAGTAGGTGAAAGATACTTGAAGAACTGGAAGGGGTTTTGAAAAGTTTTGTCGCAAAAAGAAGGTGTAAAGCGTTGCTGTTGAGGATGTAACTGTCAAATTGCTGGTCTGCAAGTGAGACCGTGTTTGGATCCTGTGCGTGCTGATCGTGCTATGGAGCATGCATTGCTGCCCTTTAGTCTCACTCATTTCATTCGTGCAGTCAGGTTCTCAGTAACCTAGTAAGGAAGAATGCATGAGATTAAATACTTTCTCTTTTCCTTTCAGTGTTCTGTCACTGAAAGTTTATACTCTTTAACTAACATCACTGCAGCGGCGCCTCCCCTCAACTCCTACCAACCACTATTCTGCTCTCTGCTTTTACGGGCTTGACTATTGTATATTCCATTTAAATACAAATGAGGTCACACAATCTAGGTTTTTCTGTGTCTGGAGATCTAATACATGGTGTGGTGTACATAACTAATAATACTGTACTGTACTCTTTACTTGAAATTTCTTAAAAGGGAAATAAAATGTTTGTATCACACAAAAAAAGGAACTGTGTGAGGTAATGGCTATGTTAACTAAATAGCTTGACTTGGCAGTTATTTCACCAGGCGTATGTATATCAGAACGTTCCATTCAGTGTCTCAGATATGTATGCTTTTTGTCAATTTCAATTTAATAAAGCTGTTAAAATTTACTTGAGTAACATAATCATTATTGTCACCTTATCCTAAGGACAAGAATTTAGACATTTTGCAAATTACTTTAATTTGACATTATTTGCAAGTAATGTAGTTTTGGTGGGAATAGACATTAAAGCTTGGCTTTTTCCCATTTTTCTTGGATCAATTAATAAGTTATATTTTAGCAGTACAGTTAAAAGACTTATAAAATTATGGAAGATAATATTAAACCAGTAATTTAAGGTACAGGATAATTGTACGATTTCCCTGTAGTTTCTGCTGGGTCCTTAGCAGCATATATGTCATATGTGTCATCGGGAATTTAAACACAATAGTCTGTATAGATTATTTAGAAGCAAGGAATTTCTGAAATCTGAAATATGAGAATATCTTTTGATTTTGGAAAGCAATTATTATAATATACTTGTCTGAAACGTTTTTGTATGCAAAATTCCCCTTAGTATTGAAGTATTTATATAAACATCAACAAGAAATTTTGAAATTAGGAAGTGAGACTCCTCAAAGTTGGTCTTTTTTAAGATGTTTTAGCTTTTCTGGATCCTTGCATTTCCACATAAATTTTAGAATTATCTTGTCATTTTCGGCAAAAATAGAAAAATAAAACAGCTGAGATTTTGACAGAAATTTTGTTAAATCTATAGATTAGTTTGTTGTGTATTGCAATCTTATAAAATATTAAAATGTCTAGTCTATGGACATGGAGTTTCTTTATACTCACTTAGATCATTTTTAATTTTTTCAGCAATTTTTTATCCTTGTATTACATACTTTGCACTCATTTTGTTAAATTTACTCCTAAACATTTTATACTAGTAAACATGAAATTGTATTTATCAATTTCATTTTGGATTTTCCATCTCTAGTGTTTGGAAATAAAAATGATTTTTCTATGCTAACCTTTTGTCCTCTAGCCTCGTTGAACATGATCATGAATTCAAAAGGTCATTCTGTGGATCCTTAGAATTTTCTCTGTGCCAGATCATCCCCTCTGTGATAGACACAGGCTCTGTTTTCTACTCCTACCCGAATGCCTGTTATACCATTTGCATGTCTAATTGCTTTGGCCAGGACTTCCTTTGCCATGTTAAACAGAAGCCATGAGAGTTTCCTGACTTTTGGTGTTATGATTCAAGAAGTGATTATGTATAATTATATGTAAGTAACTCATGGTGACTCTGAAAATTCTGTTCTTTTTATCTTTAGTACTTGGTAATTCCTCAATTTTTCTACTTTGTAAGTTAATATTCTACTTTAATTAAACTATTAACATGTTTTGTATTAAAGTGTTAAGAATTTATTGTAGATTCTATAACTATTTTTAGAGCCTTAACAGAAAAAATCGTTCCTTTGAATATTTAGATTTCCTGTATGTAGAACACATGCGCTTCTGCTGAAATTTAAAGATGACTTATTTAAGATCCCAGTGTGGTGTTATATTCATAAAAAGAGGTATTTTGTAGTGTTGTAAAAATCATGTAATTGCATACTTGTGGTTTGCTTTTATGTCAAGAACTGCCGAATACAGAGAAATTCAAAGATACATTTTTATGTGGAATATGGCATAGCCCAGCAAAGTTTGCCCCCTGATTATAGCATCTTGAATCTTCTTAGCCATAAATTAAATTACTATACACACTTCTATGAGTGACCTGGTAAAGTGGAGCCCCTGCTGGCAAAAATACATCATAAACTGAATTTCCACCTGAGACTATTCCTCTCTTTCTAATTTTTCACATTGTATCACTTTGGTCTTGTCAGCAGAAAGAGGATAGTAGCTTCATTTTGTCTGCCGAGTTTCACATCATTAACCTTCTGGTGTCACTTTTATTATACAAAGAAAATGAATAGACCAATACTTGAGGAAAAGCATTACGGTATTCCCCGTGCTGAGAAATACACTTTCGGAGTGCGTTGACCAGGATGCCGTAGCAAAGAAAAGCATCTCCCTTTCACTAAGGAATCTATGTTGTTGGCATGAATCAACAGGGTCATGTATCTGGTGTTTGTTGGCCCTGCCTTTATAAAGACATGACTGATTCTGTTTCATGGTGAGCTTAGGTGATACAAACATTAGAACACTTTCTTTTCATTATTGTAAAACACATTTTGAATGTGTTTTAGAGAAATATCACTACGTGTGATTTTTGGAAGAAAGTATGTGCATTTATGTTTGCATCTCATGTGGAAGTAAGTTCAGAGTCTCAGCAAATGGATACTTCAGAGGACTTTGTATTTCCTGTGCAGATGTGTGAAATGCTGGCTCCTGTGTTTAACTGCATATTCATGCAACATTGCCTTTTGAGGTTACAATATGACATTTAAAGATGCAAAAATTTTTAGATTGTAGACAGTTTAAAAGACAGTGTAAAATAAGCTTGACAGCTGATCACTCTTAAAATGTGCTATGCATTTATGTACAGAAAAAGTGATTTTTAAATATTTGTATTGCATTCACACTCTTAAACATATTAGTAACTCAAAATCTATCACATGAATAAGGTCGGCTGTCAGAAAAAAAAAACTAACTTCTTTACATAACAAGACATATTTAAACAACATGTTCTTCAATTCTGGGTAATCTTGCATGTAGTAGATAATCTAGCCAGGTAGTAGATTTTATCTTTATTGCGTTCAATACTTGTATATGATTGTATCATTATATGTATATATGCTAATATAGCTATCTCCCTCATTAGAGTATCAAGTTATGTTTTTCTGAACTTTGCATTGTGCTTAGCATGGACTTAGTAAGTGTCTGTTAAATAAGTGGTTCCACTTACAGTTAGGCATTTTTATAAATTAGGACATATTTGAAGAGATTTTGAAAAACTGCTCTAGAAGCCAGAACGTCAGATTCAAATGAAAGTTAATTCACCAATTGGGAATCATCAATTCTATATTTTTACCTATGTTCTATTTTTCTCTGAAAGGTTACTTTTAACAATGAAAATTATAAATTTTGAAATGAATGATGAAAGGCAGAAAAATTGAGAGTAAGAGAGAATAGGAACTGATGCTAATGTTTTCTTGATCACATTGACCAAACCTTATGTAGCCTATCTCATGAAAGCGCTGTGAACGGACCCTGAGGGGCCTCAGAAATAGCATTATGTCCCTTGGTGTCAAGGACGCCACTGTTGATTATTAGCTGGATCACGTTTGTGGAACAAGCATGGTGTTAGTCATGAATTCAAAGGCCTGATTCCTAAGAGAGAAAAGCAAAATAAGTAGAAGTCCTCATGGACTAGGGAGCGTCCTGAGCCCTGGGAGGGGATGCTGTGGGTGCTACACGGAGCTGGATTGCGGCCAGACGATGCTGGTCTGCAGATTTCTGTGCCCAGGCCTGGACGCTTCCGGTGGGAGTCCCTGTGCAGATTAACAGCTTTGTGTAGAAAATGATGACGACCTGGCCGCCATGATTGGAAGCGAGTGAGTTAGCGCCACCTGTGGGAAGAGAGGGGAAGAGTGTGCAGGAAAGAATGGACTCAACAAAGGACCGGTTTGGGATTTGTGTAAAAACGAACCTTAACCGTGTGCTGGAGAGAATGTGTGGTTTGGGACCATCTGTCTTCCTTCCTGCTGACTTTGCTCAAAGTGGGCGTAGTTAATGAACCACGCAGTTACACACCCATGCTGTCTCCCCCGTTCTCATGAGAGAAGCTGCTGGAAGAAATCGTGGAGTGGAAAAGTCATTCCTTCCTGCCCTGGAACTCTACATAAGTCAGCTGGCAGCCCCTTCCCGTGCTAATTCCAGTGACCAAAGTGTTGGACCCGCCCAGAAAGGGTAATGAAAGGCACAGAAGAGACATTAAACTGAGGCTTGAAGAATGAGTAGAGTTAGTCAGATATAAAAAGCTAGAAATGACTTTAAGTCCATGTAATATTAGCAGTCACACAAGGGCAGGGTCCCCCTCGGTGCAGAAAATAAAAATGCACAGAAATTTATGCTGGCAAATTAACTGCAGCCGAGACCTAAAGACTCTTATTTTACCTTTACTCTTTGGGAAGTGAGTGGACAGCAGTATTTTGGCCTTTTAAAAAAATTCTCTTAATGAAGTTGCTAACTTTCTAGATTTAGGAAAATAATTACAATCGTCATTTGTAGGAGAAGGTTGTACAGAAGCAGACTAAGAGTAGAATACAGCATTGGGGCAAGATCACTCATACACGTACAGGGCCCAGCTCAAAGTGAAGTGGCGGGAGCCTTGTTGAATGTAATGAAGGTACCTGAGATAGCAACAGTAGAGCATTAAAACGCACATAACATTCTTCTGAATATGGACCTTTTGAGACTGTACTATTCATGTGCCCATGAAGCCACCTGGGTTGGAGGAAGAGTGGAAAGTGACATGAACCCAAGGTGCCTCCATGTTTGTGTCTGAGTGGTTGACGATGCTATCATCCCGTTACAAGAAAGAGAGGTTCAGGCAGACAATCTCCTCTATCTGGATGAAAAGTAGATTTGTTCTAAGAAGTTTGAGCTGATTCCAAAGCAAAATTTTTGGTAAGACCAAGGGCAATCAGAAGTTTGAATCTGAGCACACAAGAGGGGTGAGATCTTGAAAGAAACAGCCGGGTGTTAGTGACACACAGGTGGCATCAGGAAGACTGTGTGAAATACAGAATGAGAAGGGATGTGGCCAAGGACAGAACCTCTGTAAAACCGCAGTTCAAAATGGGGGAGGATTTCGTAAGATGTGTTTTGTTCTCAGCATTTCAACCTAAAGTTCAGTGTTTGACATATGAAGAATTAATAGGCAGGCAGAAAGTAAAAGATAAAATAATTATTTGGGACAAGATGCATGTTTTCACTACATGTCTAGAAATTAAATGATTCATCTGTCAAATGCCCCCACGTAGGCTTGTTGCTTCCCAAATTTGGGAGAAATGCAGCAGAGTGGAATAGCACATTCTTGAAGTTGGAAGTTCTGGCTCCCCACTCACTAACCTTGGGCACATCCTTTACCCTCCCCAGCCTTAGTTTCCTCTTTGTTGTAGCCACGGCATTAGAGAAGGACCCCTACTTTCTCTGTTCCTCCCCAGATCCAAGACTGTGGATCAATTATTCTACTTTCCTGACACATCCTGGGTTAAAACTCTGCTTTTGATCTTTGCCTACTACACATAGAAACTAAAGGGAATGATCTGTCCGTGACTCATTAAGTGTTAGATATTTTCTCTTAAGAAAGCGGAATAGCCTTTAACATTTTTGAAGAAAACATGACAGGAATGCTGAGAATAATGATTTCTTTAGAGAATAATTCCAGTCACCTCTCAGCAAGACAGTGTGAAATGCCAGCGAGCTTCTGCCTGCAAGGCCTTATCATAAAGTTCAAATTCATGGACATAGCACCACATTATCGAAGCTTCCTGACTGGTCTTGTAGAAACGCCACCATAGGTTCGTCTTTCAAGATAGGATGATGATAGCTAGAGACAGAGTTTCTATTCAAAATGCATTTTAAATGTGAGTCTTGGGTTTGGGATTTAGCTCAGTGGTAGAGCACCTGCCTAGTTGACACAAGGCCCCGAATTCAATTCCCCAGCACCCCCACCAAAAATGTGAGTTTTCTACTTTTCCAGTACTTCGTATCCTACAAAATTTTCAGTGTCACTCAAATATATGTACAAATATAGGAAATCTCAGTAACAATGAACAATAGTACAAAATAAGATTATTCAGTTACATAGACATGTCCATGAAGTAGAACATGTATGAAGTGATACCTAGACCAACTCAGGTTGTGCTTCACAGCAGTTATTTAGACAAGCATTTGAATCTTAGTGGGCGTAGGAATCAGGGATTATAAGTCTAAATGCAGATTTCAACTGAGCAGTTTTGGGATTGGGCCTGGAATTCTGCATTTTGAACAAGTTCTTAGATGATGCCCGTATGGCAGTAATCATAAATAACTGGCAAAGATTCAGGTTTTAGGGTAGACTGAAAGACTTTAAAAAGTTATCTTCTCTTCTCCACCTTGTGAAGCTTTTTTTTTTTTTCTTACCAAGAACATGCATTGGTACATTGTATACATAATGATCATAATCAACATGGTTATTTTGTACCTGTACATGATACATCTTGGTTTTCCCCCCTCTTCCCCCCTTCCCCTCCCCTCCCTTCCATTCAC
>PVJO010021153.1:0-30432 GCA_004026905.1 Hystrix cristata | reverse complement strand
TTTTTGGTGCTGGGGATTGAACTCAGGGCCTTGTGCTTGCAAGGCAAGCACTCTAATCACTGAGCTAAATCCCCGGCCCCTACAATCTCTTTTGAATGCGTAATGTTTTCCAAAATGCAAAAGTTAAAAAAAAAAAAAAAAGCAGCAGCAGAATCAAACACAAAATGTAAGACACTGTCCCCTGATAAAGGGAAAGGGTAGAAATGGGTTTCAGGTGGGGCATACCGAGATTTTAAAATAGTAATGTCTAAAATAGACATTCAAAAATATTTGTTGTGTTGATATTCTAAAGATCCAACATGTGCTTTATATGATTTGAAACTTTTTGATATTTAATTAGAATGTAAAGAGAACACATGCAGTTAGGAAAGATCATTCAGAATAATTAGAGGCTATATAAATATATAACATACACATTCATGTATATTCATAAGCTATATGTTGTTATATGAATACATTGTGAACTAGCCTGGAAATCTCCATACCACCGTTATCATGAGAAAATGAATCCTGAACTTCTAATAACTTGGCCACGTCTTTTAGAATGTTTCTTATAAATTGAGAAGCACTCTACTTACACAGGGATAAAACAAGCTCCTGGGCCAGATCCCCAGGGAAGTGCCCTCGTGTCTCCTTTTAGAGGCTGCAGAGGACAATGGCTGGGTGGTGGGGTCCAGGTCCCCAGCCACCTCTTGCTCGCATGAGAAATTCTGGCTCCAAGTGGAGCCCTGGTTTGTCCCCTGGGCCTTTGGGAACATTTGGAGCTGGTGGGCAGCTCACACTGCTGACCCCATGCCCTAGCGGCAGTCACTCTCTAAGAGAATTTTTATCTGCTGCAACCTGAGCAAAGGCCTAGATTAACTTTATTCTGCAAAATGTTTATTATTCTCTCACCTTTGTCTTCTAAGTTTTCCAGCTTATGCTTGAAGCCTGTATTTTCCACTAATGACTCCTGGTTTACAATCTAAAACACAAACAGATTGTATACAGAAAATATAGCACACAGATACATATGTGAATATAATTGCAAAGTAAGAAGGAAAAGCTAGGTGTGGTGGTAATCCTGGCACTCGGGAGGCTGAGCCAAGAGGATCACTGTGTGTTCGAGCCCAACCAGGGCTATACAGTGAGTTCAAGGCCAGCCTGAACCACATAGCAAGACCCTGTCTCAAAAAACAAAAACAAAACAACAACAAAAAGAAGGAAGTGGTGCTATAGCATCCCTTAAAAAAGAATATGCCAATACACAAATTAATATGTCAGAATATGCAAATATTCTAGTTTTAGAAAACCAAACAAACAACAATTAAATAATACCTGAGACATATTGTCTTCAACTTCTGGGTACTCCAAGGAAGGGAGATCACTCAGTGGGTGGGGACTTTGAAGTTCTGAGTATCAGAGAAACAGTTTCAAGTGAATAAGCACCCCAAGCAACAAAGGTAAATAATATTTCACTATTGCTCTCTACGTTAAATCTTAACACAAAAAGATGGGCCACTGTCTTAAATAAAACAAAAGGCTTTTATCTTTCAGGGTATACGTGACTATCGGGTGGGCAGGTCTATAGATAAAATGAATAGTCAACTACCTCAACTACATCAGCAACCCAGACGGGTTGCTGTCTATCTGGCCTTAAACACATGAGCGAGGTTTATGCAGCCTCAACTTCGTGAGTCTCTTCTCTTCTTCCATTATTTCACTCTCTGCTTCTATGAGTCTATTTTAGATTCCACATATAAGGGAGGTCACACAGTACTGTATGTGTCTGTGTCCGGTGCATTTCACTGAGGATAATGTCCTCTAAGTTCACTCATTTTCTCACAAATAGAATTTTGTTATGGAATATGGAAAGGACTAAGATTCCATTATGTAACATGTCTTATTTTCTTTATACATTCATCCACTCATGGACATTTAGGCCGTTTCCATATCTTGGCTATTGAGAATAATGCTGCAGTGAACACAATTAATTAGCTAGGGAGTATCCATACAGTTTTCTATAGTGGAAGTACTAACTTACATTCCCACTGACAGTGTATAAGAGTTTCCATTTCCCTACATTTCCTCCATAGGTTACCTCTTTTTATAATAGCCATCCTAACAGGAAGTGGTAGCTCATTGTGGTTTTGATTTGCATTTCTGGGATGACTAGTAATCCTTTCATGGACTCAGACACTTGTTTGTCTTCTTTGGAAAAATGTCTGTTCAATTACTTTGCCCATTTTTTAAATGTGTTATCTGTGGGGTTTTTTTTATTTTTTTATTTTTTTTGCTATTGAGTTGTCTGCGCTCCCTGTATATTTTGAATATTAACACCATATCAGATATGTAGTTTGCAAATATTTCTTAATTCTATTGGTTGTTGAATATTTCCTGTGCTGGCAGAAGATTCTTGGTTTGACACAATTCCACTTATTTTTGCTGTTTTTGATAGATCGAAAAAACACGGCCCAGACCAGTATCGAGGAGTGGCTCAGGCAGGGGAGGTGGTGCGCTGTCCTGTAACCCCGGCTATTCAGGAGTAGGAGGCAGGAGGAGCACCAGTTCAAGGCCAGCCTGTGCAACATCATGAGACCCCATCTCACAAAACAAAAGTCGTTTTCCTGTTTCCTAGGAGATTAGTTTCCAATATTATATTTGTGTCCTTAATCCATTTAATTTTTATATGGTATAAGACAAGGTTCTAATTCCATTATTTTATATGTAGATATCTCGTATCTCATTTTCAACACCATTTATTGAAGAGACTTTTTCTCTGTATATTCTCTGCATCCTTCTCAAAGATTAGTTGGCTGTATTACTGAGCTCTCTGTTCTATTCCATTCAGCTGTGTCTTTTTATACCAATTTATGTTTTGTAACACAGTTTGAAATCAGGAAGTATCATGTGCCCTGCTGTGTTCTTTCTCAAGACTGCTTGGCTATTTAGGGTCTTCTGTGGTTTCATACAAATTTTAGGATTGTTTTTAATGAAAAAGTCATCAAAATTTTGTATAAGGATTGCGTGGAATATGTGCACAGTGTGGAGTAGTGTGGACATTTTGACAGTATTAATTTTTCCAATCCATGAATATGGGATAACTTTTCATCTACTTGTGTCTTTAATTTTTTCTCAATGTCTTACAAGTTCTGAGTACACACAGCCCTTTTACCTCCTTGATTAAATTTATTTCTAAATATTCTATTCTTTTTTATGTTATTACAAATAGGATCATTTTCTTGATTCTCTTTCAGGAAAGATTCAATGCTGATATTCAGAACACAATGGATTTTTAAAATTTATATTAACACAAATTAATTGTACCTGCTCTAGCGTGATACCTCCATATATGAATATGGCTTACGCTGATCAAATCCAACCTCCATTTCCCACCTTTTCCTCCCTCCCCACCATTCCTCATCTTTAATAGTCACTGTCCCACTTTCAGATCAACTTTTTTTTTTTTTTGGAGGGGGCTGCTGAGGATTGAACTCAGGGCCTTGCACTTGTTAGGCAAGTGCTCTACTACTTGAGCTAAATCCCCAACTCCCACGTCAAATTTTTTAGCTTTCACATAAAAAATGAGGTCCTTGTCGTGTCCAGCTTGCCCCACTTCCATTCTTTTTACTGCCAAAACAGGATTTCAATTCTTTATGGCTGAAAAGTATTCCATTGTGTGCATATATAGCACATTTTCTTTATCCATTTATCTGTTAATGGCAACCTAGCTTGATCCCATATCTTAGCTATTGTGAAGTGCCATGATAAACACAGGCATGCAGGCTCCTCTTCGGTATGTTCATTTTATTGTCTTTGGATACATATCAAGAAGTGGGAAGCTGGGTCATATGATAGATCTATTTTTAGTTTTCTAAAGAATCTGTACTGTTCCTCATAATAACTGCCCTCATGTACATTCCCACTAACAGTGTATTCAAGTTCCTTTTCCTCCACATTTTTGCCAGCATTGGTGGTGGGGGGGTGTCCATTTAGGTAACTGGGGTGAGATGGTATTTCATTGTGGTTTTGATTTGCATTTCCCTGATGGCTAATGAAGCTGAACATTTTTTCGATATATTTGTTTGGTGTCTTAGTTACTTTTCTCATTGCTGGAGCAAAATGTTCAAAACCTACGAATTAAAGGAGGAAAAGTTTGTTTTAGCTCACAGTTTGTAGAGGTTTCAGTCCATAATCAGCTGGTTCCATGGCAAGGCACCATGGGTGAAGGGGCATGGCAGGTAGCAGGCAACACAAAATACACTCACTAGCAACATGATCATGGTGAATTATCTTTTTGATGTGCAACTGACTTAAATTTGCTAACTTTTGTTAGGTATTGTTTTGTTTGCTTTATGTTGGGGGCTGGGGGGTACTAGAGATTGACTCCAGGCCCTCATGCATGGTAGGCAAGCAGGATTTGCTAAAATTTCATTGAGAATTTTTCTATGTATGTCCATAGAGATACTGTTCTATAGCTCTCTTTTTTGTTGTACTCTTGAAAGGTTTTGATAACAGGATAACGTTGACCTTGTAGAATGAGTTTGGAAGGGTTTCCTCCCCTTCTGTCCTATGAAATAGTTTGAGAAGTACCAGTGTTCTTTGAAAGTTTGGTAAAATTTAGCAATAGAGGCATCCAGTTTCAGGCTTCTCTTTGTTAGATTTTATTAGTCGGTTTCGTTATTTGTTCTGGGTTCATTCATATTTTTATGTGCTCATGGCTCAATATTCACAGGTCATATGCATCTAGAAATGTGTTCATTTCTTCCAGGTTTTCCAATTTGGTGATCGAGTTTTTCATAATTCCTAACTATCCTTTGTACTTCTGTTGTATCAGTTATGTCTTCCTTTCCTCTTCTAATTTTATATATTTGGGTCTTCTCAATTTTCTTAGTGAATCAAGCTAAAGGTTTGTCAATTTTGTTTATCTTTTCAAACAACCAACTCTGTTGAATCACTTTTTTCCTTCTCTTCTCTGATTGTCATTATTTCTTTTCTTCTAATACCTTGGGATTTGGTGTATTCTTGCTTTCCCAAGTTGTTAGAAGCATTGTTTGGTTGTTTATTTAAATTTTTGCCTATTTTTTGATTTAGGAACTTGTTGCTATAAACTTCCCTCTCAGTACTGTTTTCTCTCTATCCCACAAAGTTTGGTACATAGTGTCTTAACTAGAGACATTAAAGAGAAAAATCATTTTATCTTCACACTTTGCTCGTAGATATTTAAAAAATTTGTTTGCTTCAAAATGCTCATCCCCAAACTTAATTTTTTATGTAAAACAACAGAAAAGTATTTACAGTACCGGTTTTCTGCACAGAATCTTCAGGAGTTTTTGAAAGTGTGGCATTGTTTTGTCTAGGGTTGCCTTTCCATGCTGGGGTTAGAAGTTTAGCCTAAAACATAATACCCCTGGTTAAGTTTAAAGTTGCCCAAAAATTCCAAGATACTTTCAAAATCCTTTTAAGAAATTAAAGTATTAAATTTACTACATTAAAAAATAAACACTAGGATCCCCAAATTGGAAAAACATTTAGGTCATATTTCAATTAAGAACTTTAGATCAGTGTTTCTTAAAGTGCAGCCAAGTCCAGAGTATCAGCACTACATAGGAACCTGATAGAAATGCAAATTATCAAGTCCCACCTATACCCCGCCAATCAGAAACTCCCAGGCCAGGCCCCAGCAATCTGCATGTTAACGCGGCATCCCAGTCTTTCTGATGACCAATGCGGTTTGAGAACCTCTGCTCTAAGCCAGAAGTTGGCAAGCTGCAGCTCAGTGTCTGTTCTCGTAATAAAGTTTTATTGGAACACAGTGTAACACTCATTTCTATGTCATCTGACGCAGCTTTCCAGCTACAAAGGCAGAGTTGATCTATTGCCACACAGATGGTATGGCTCACCAATGTAAAATATTTACCATCTAGCCTTACAGAAAGTTTGCCCGGCCTTACTTTAAATTATTCCATTATACTCCAACACAGAGAAGTATACTTGAATAGAAAGCAACACCTGCACTGAAAACCAGTACAGATTTCTTAACTGCTACATAGCTTGCATTTATAGATTCAAACTTGGGGTATTTCTTTGGTGCCTATTTAAAACCAGAACTATATTTGCTAGCTTCTATTCTTTGGTCCACTTCTGATAACTCATTATCTCAAATTGAACCAGTCAAGAAAATGGTTATCATTTTCACAGTAGGGCCACAGTTCACATGTCTGACTGCCGGGTGGCTCTGAACCACTGGTGACACGTGCATGACTGTCCCATCAGGCGGCGTGGGACAGTCCCATCAGGTGAGATAAGCAGGAAAGTGTCAAGCACAGTTACCTTCCTTATCCAAAATTCAACATCTACAAATTCAACCAGCCTCAGCTCAAAAATATTCAGAAAAACATTGAGACTGTATACTAAACACAGCATATAAAGAATTTTTTTGGTCATTACTTCTTAAACATCACAGCATAACCATTGATATAACACTGACATTGCCTGAGGTATCACAGGTAATTAATGAGATTTACAGGAGGATATGCATTACAGACTCTGTGCAAATACTGCACCTGTACTCAGGACTTGTGCACTGAGCTACATTCTCAACTGTTTTTGCAAAAGTTTATTTTGAAACAGGGTCTTGCTAAGTCACCAAGTTGCCAGGCTGGACTCAAACTTAACAATCCTCCTGCCTCAGCCTCTCAGAGTGCTGGGATCACAGGCCTGGGCCACCACGCCCAGCTCATATTCGCAAGTCCTTTGATAAAAAGCAAGAAGTGAAGGGAAACAAGAAACTTTGGGTGTTTATTCAATATTTATATAAGCCTGAAGCTATTTGAACCATTTGCAAAGATTTAAATGCTAAGAGAATTACAAGCTTTGGAAATAATATGTCAACAAACTGAAAACTAAAGGGAGAATTAAACCAAGTCTACCTTAAAATGTAAGTTCAAAAGAGCATGTATCTGTCAGAAATCAGAATAGCTAAGATTTTTACCCTCCTTCAAAACCAAGATCCTTCAGCAACACCTGTGAGCAATGACAAAAGTTCCCGAATCCTTGCCTAAGATTCACACTGACTGTTCAGGGGTCCCTGTAGTCCCTCTTGGCAGTGATTGGCACGCCAGTAAACCCTGGTTACTCCTGTACTCCTAGAAGATTTTTTTTTTTGAGAAATAAATGCAGTTTAATCCATAAAGGTCCACGGCACCCCAATAAAATTTACTTACTTGGTCTTTCTCATGTTCACTGCCACTACTGAGAGGGAAGAATGGCAAGACTAAAAAATGAAAGAAAGTAAGTATGTAATGGACACAGTTAATTACGAGATGCGCAGAAATTCATTTCTCGACAGGATCAAAGCATGAAATATGCATGTTTTTGACAGGTCACAGTGAAACCCCTTAATTTATACAATCAATATACCTTAATGATTACAATAAAATTCCACTTCTTCCTCTCCTAGTTATACACGCCAAGACTAAAAGCAATGCCCACTTTGACATCTTGCTCAAATGTCTGCCTTTAAGATCCTTTTCTAATTATTTGACCTTGTCCCTCACCACTCAGCATGAATTCACTGTTCCAAATCACCCCTGAACACCACCTTTATGTCCCGGTTTTATCTTAGTAGTTTGATCTCTGAATGTTTCCCTTTCCCCTCAGCTCTTCAAATCCTATTCTTTTGCCAGGAGGATTATCTCAAATCCCACCTACCACTTCCTTAAAGAAAATCCCAACTTGTGCCAGATGCCTGAACTCCTACCCCACTTAACCTATAACTCACACATAATTGTTAGCTAACCCCATAATGTTCTGTTTCCAGCACATGCATCTTACCTTTCCAGCATAATTCTAACAGGAAAGGAGGGCACATGATCATGTATTTCTTTGGTCCCCTCTCCCATGCAGAAAAATAAATACCTGCTAAGTGAGCAGTGACCTGAAAGATGACAAGCACCACACTTACTTCTTGCACTACTTCTCACTCTCGTCTTTTTTCTGCTGGCATATGGTTTTAAGGATTTCCTTTTCTGGTTACTGGTCCAGGATCGTCCACTGGTACTAGAGCTCGAATCGTGCTCTCTCTCAGAAAAGAGATGCTTCCTGTAATCAGACTTCTGCAAACAGAGTTGGTCAGAACTTTTAAAGGAGTGCTACTGCTAATGTATGTACAATTAAACATACTACTACATATCCTGTCTATTAAACACGGTACTGTTAGACACAAGGGAAGAAACTCCTTGAAGACTGGGCTCCCTTCCATAATAAAAATGCACAGAAGAAAGGAGGAGGAGAAGGAAGAGTACTCCACGAATCAACTCCCAACCAGCCTGCTGTCGTCGAGGATGACAAAACTGTCCTTGCAGTCCTATTTGCAACCGAGCAGCTGCTAGGTAACAAGACCTCAAAAACGGATGCACCCGACTATTGTGCCAGTGCTACAAATTCAAAGCACAAACTCAAATGACAAGTACAAAAGTATTTTTCACAAAGATACGCTCAGACGGACTGTTATGGTTTGTGTCTAGATGTCCCCCCAAAGCCTCATGTGGTAAGAGGTAGCTGGATCTAGAGTGTGTGATTACTAAATTAGTCCACTGATTGCTTTGGCATGGTTCTGCTGGGACCAAGGACATAACGCTAGGATTAAGGGTATTAGGATTAAGGGTGGGAGTACTGCCCACCCTAAGGACAGGTAGCCTGGATAGGATATAAAATACAGGAAGAAGCTGGTTAGTCGCTTGCTTGCATCCCTTGCTTACTTTGCTGCCTTCTGCCTGTCTTCCTGCCACCCTGCCTTGGACCCAGCTGACTGTGGACTGAAACCTCTACAAACTGTGAGCTAAATAAACCTTTCTTCCCCTCACTTTGGGTGTCTGGTATTCTGTCCCAGCAACGAGAGAAAACCTAACTAACACACGGACTAAAACCAAACAGTAGTATCATTTCTGTTTCAAGCTTAAAGAATTTTGGAATGAATGCTTTAGACTATAAAAGGTTAGAAATTGACTACAAGATTAATCAGTTCTGGTGAGTAACAACTGCATTTTGAAATTTATAATCTTTTTCAGTTTTTGCATTAATTTTTTATAAATGTTATAATGAAAAATGTTTATGCTCAAAGTTTTTTTTTTTTAAATTATTTTAACAGAAAAGCACACAGAGCTCTGTCTGTCAGTCCCCACACATCCGGCCTTTCACAGGATCTAATGTTCCCAACAGCAATTCTCACTCAGGCCAGGGGGGGGATTCAGATGCACCCAAACATGTTAAGTAGTGAAAGTATCGCAGAGACTTCTTAAATGGAAAACATATCAGCCAGAAGATTTATCCCCACCTGAGACGGCCAAATGCCAAGTCAGCTCCTGCAGTCACCAGGGTAGCCCCAGACAAAGCTTAGACAGACAAAGCTTAGACACACAACAGGGAAGGTGGGCAATGACTCATTATCTTTTAAATAACTCAACTTCTCTTTTAAAATGATTACTTGCTGTTTAGCATTTTGTAGTAATCATTTTTAAATGGCAAAAAGGTATGTATTTATGGTGTGCAATGTGATGTACTGATATACGTATACCTTGTAGGGTAGTCAAATCAATCTAACATATATATTACCTCACTTATTTGTGGGTAAAACACCTAAAACCTATCCCCATAGCAATTTTCAAGTATTTATTTATATAGGTACAGTCACTGCAATGTATAATGGATCTTTCAAATTTATTCCTCCTAAAATTTTGTTACCTTTGATCAATGTTGCCCCAATATCCAAACTCAAACACCTGATAAACACTGTTTCTATGAGTTGGCCTTTTTAAAATTCCACAAGAGCGAGATCATGCAGGATCTGTCTGTGCCTGGCTTATTTCACTTAACATGGTGTCCTCCATCCTCATCCACAGAGCCCCAAAAGACATGATTTCCGTTTGTAAGGATCAGTAGTATTTGGTTGTGCATAAGTACCACACTCTCATTACCATTTATCCATTTATATTGACTAGAGAAGGGGACTTCTAAATGGAACTTTGTGAGCCATGCTTGTTTTACTCTTTAGTAAAGGAAAAAAAAAATCTCAAATGCTTGGGGAATCCCCGCAAGTGTTCCAGAGTTCTTCAGCCCCATGTCTCACAACGACCAAGTATCACTTCATTTAGCACATCCAGTTGAAACACCATGCAGCAAATCTTTCCCAGTTTATTTTGAACCAAAGCTATTCAAACTTATTTACAAAAATAAAGCACCTAGTTATTTTATACCAAAAGCTATTCAAAGTTATTTACAAAAATAAGGCACCTAGAGCAATAGTTCTTATATATGGCTACATAATGGAATCACCAGGAGGGGGCTTTATTGTAAAAATCTCAAGGTGTAGGCATCATCTTGGATCAATAAAGTCAGAATATCAGGAGAAGGGACCCAAATTTCAGGATTTTCTAAAGAATAATTTGAGGCCTGGGCAGCACAGGGTCAGAACTACTGCTAGAAGAAAACTAGAAAAGGGTTTATCACATTTGTTTGAAGTTCAGGATGTTAATTTTAGAAAAGCCTGCCATAGACTGATCATTAGAGTTGTTTTTTTTTTTTAATACACCAACTTTACAGATAGAGCACTGTGCTTCCCAAAGTGAAAGGCCACCAGGAGTGACACACTGAACTGGTGTCGTTTGGCTTACACAAACACAAAACCACGTCACTGCACTCACGGACATGCCTTTATAATTACTTAACGGGTCTGATCTACTCGAGGTAAGTCTCGGTGCCTTCTTTTCAATTTACTAGTATTTTTCTTACAACAAACCAAGAACAGACTTAGATTCAAAGCTTAAACAATCAAAAAAGAGTTTAAGGGGGAGTCCCAAGTCTGCATTTTTGATAGATCTCTTGGCGAGTGTGGCATGCCCCTTCTCACCTTGGAACACAATCAGGGAGAGGACCCGGCATCTCTCACCTAAAGCGAGTGGGCAATCCAAAAAGTGAGAGCTTGCTACAGTGGGAAAGGAAAGACTGAAGGAGACTATCTTCAAGTTTTTCATTATCTATTTGCCCACAAGTAGGATTTACCATGAAATGCTTCCCTTCCACCGAGTTCATTTATTATCTGTCCAAGTACTGAAGGAGCCGAGCTACAGCACATTTACCTTTTCAGAGTTAACAGTTCATGAAATCTGCTGCACAAAATGGATTTAAAAATAGAAAATACATCGTATAAAAGTGTAGTTCGGTGGGTTTAACAGTTATTTTCAATTGTTATTCATTTGAGGGATGTGCCTACTCTTTGTTAGAAATAACGCTGGTTTTCCACTTGACATTGAAGTAATTCCTCTCAAAACAAGAACAATTTAGATAAACAGTAAAGTTATGGCATATTTTGAAGACAACAGGCAAATAACTGAAATTTGGGGAGTGTCAGCTTAAAATAACAAAAATTATTACCGACATCCTCCTTTCTTTCTTTGTGTCCGATGTTCCTCTCTTTTGCTCTGCGTCACCCTCAAAAGCAGAAGTTTCCCTAAAATAAAATGCATCATGAATGGAGCCAGTACATCCACCACCCTCCTCTTTCCCTCGGGTCACGGCTTTAACTTTTCCCCTTACACACCCTTTGTCTGATCATGAACCAAGTCCACAGAGTACCCCTCCTGCAGACCTACTTCTTATCTTACAATCTACTCCCATAGCTTCTCAGGCAGATGACAACTGCTTACTTAAAATCAAATAAGCTTTTGTTGAACCCTTTGTCTCTCAGACACACTGAGGAGGAGGAAGCAGGATGGGACCCACAAGTGCCAGGCCACTGGCAGCAGGGCTGAGGGGTGGCCTTTCTCAAGCCTGGTCTTACCCGAGAACCACTTGGGTGCCTCCCTGGTGACTACGAGATTGAGCAGTTTTCTGTATACCTTTTGGCCTTTCGTGCGTCTCTTTCAAAATAATGTTGATTCAGGTTCTTTTCCTAGTTTTTAATGGAGTCCTCTGGTTTTCTGCCATTGAGTTGCAAGTTACTTAAATATTTTAATATTCTCATATATATATGGTTTGCTTTTTTTTTTTTTAACAAAGATGAGTGTTGGAGAGGATGTGGTACAATTTGAGCTTTTATATGCTGCTGGTGGGGAAAAAAAGGAGCCATTGCTATGGCAAACAATGTTGAGATACCTCAAAAAATTATAGAACTATTGTGGGATCCAGAAGTCCCACTTCTGGGCATGTATTCAAAGGAAATGAAATCAAGATGTCAATGTATAGTTGGAGCAACCCTAATCTGGAAACCTAAAATGCTCCCAAATCCAAAACTTCTTGAGCACCAACATGGCCACACTTGACCTCATGTGGCGGGATGGTCAAAATACAGGCACTAAAAATAAAGTAATATAAAAAATTTACCTGTAGGCTATCCAAGTGCTATATGAAACAAAAATTTGTTTTGGGTTTAGACTTAGTCTATGTATATGCAACTATTACAAGATCTGAAAAACGTCTAAAATCCAAGACATTCTGATGTCAGGCATTTTGGATAAGAGATATTCAATCTGCACAAGATAAGATCTGAGTTTTGTTTGGAGCTATTACAGATAAAGTTGCTGTAAATACCCATCAACACTCCTTTGTGGGGACATATGCAGGAGGGGGAGAAATCTAGGCCATGGACTTGTAGGACTCACATGAGCAATGATCTGTGTGGTTGTTTCATACAAGCCAAGCATGGGAACAGCCTGAATGCCCATCAAGATATGAACAGATAAAGAAAATGTCGTACAGATATACAGTAGAATACTCTTCAGCCCACAAAAAGATGAAAACCCATCATTTTCCAACAACGTAAACCGGAAGACATCCTGCTAAGTGAAATAAAACAGGTACAGAAAAATAAATACTACACAATCTCACTGATATGTGGAAATGAAAAAAAGTCAGACTCAGGGAAAGTAGAATCACAGTTACCCGAGACTGCGGCCATCCAGCGAGAGGAGGGTGAGTGCTGGAGAGAGATTGCTTAGTGGGCACCAATTTACAGTTAGACACGAGGCATAAGCTCTGGCGTCCTGCAGCACAGCAGTGCAAGTACAGTCATCAATATTGTCGTCTAGATTTCAAAACTAGGAGAGAGGGCTGGGGTTTAGCTCAGTGATTAGAGTGCTTGCCTTGCAAGCACAAGGCCCTGAGTTCGATCCCCGGCACCACCAAAAAAAAAAAAAAAAAACTAGGAGAGAGGATTCTGAGTGATCACACAGAAATGCCAAGTGTTTAAGGCGATATGCTAAATTCCCTGATGTGATCATTTCACGACGGATACATCACACTATACTCCACAAATACGGACGATTTTTATGTGTCAATTAAGGACAAAATAAAACTTTAAAAAGAAAAAAGCACTTACCTAGATTCGTCGTCTAATTTAGGAGCCTGAATTTGAACTGATGGCTCTTGTACATCTGAAGAATACTCTTGTTTTGAAGTAATTTCTAATGACAAAATTTAAAAATAAAAAAGCATTAAGCATCTTGAGTAAATATTTTAATACACTACTTGGGTCTTATTTATGATGGATAAAACATGTCACACCTTGTTGTGGATCACCCACTTTCAACTGTTCAGATGAACTCTCAGCTGTATTCATTTGCTGCAAGAAATAATATTTATTGTAATATATATAGTAATTATATATAGTAATATATATATATATGCATGCCAAGTAGGTATGTCTACATTTTTTAAAATTTTAACTGACACATAAAAACAAAAACATGTTGTCCCATGTATACACCATGGAATATTTGAATCTGTGTAACACCTATTTCAACATTTATCATTTCTTCATGGTGAAAACATTCAACACCCTTTCTTCTAGCTTTCTGAGATGGTCAGAGTCACCTACATTCATCCTACTGTGACTACAGCATGCACGAGAGTCCTCACTCCTGTCTAGCTGTAACTCATTACCCATTTTTAAATCTCATGAAGGCCCCTTTGTGAACTAGCTGTTCCTTCCATGCTATGATATGAAGGCCCCAGAGAAGCGATATTCATTCACCCAAGTTCCTTCAGGGAGTAAGTGAAAGCCCATCTGATGCCAAACATTAGTCGCCTTTCCAGACATCAGCCTCCAGATCGCAAGTGAATGAATGAGAAGGCAGAACCAAGTCAGGCACATCGTGGGAGGCCAAGTTGAGTAAAAGAGGAGAACACATAAACTCAGCAGAGAAAAGTAATCTAAAGGAGGGATGGTCACAATACCAACAGATGCTGGGCCAGGAAGAAGAGCCTACTAGTCAGGACAGAAGGAGTCTACTTGGCAGTCACAACCTCCTTCCCAGCTCCCTGTACTCACGGGAGGCCCAGACCGGTTATCCGGGAGGAGAGTTATCACACAGAGGTCCTCTCCGGTGCTCACAGACTCTGCCAGTTCAGTGGATTCGTCTGCCTGTTCTATATACATGAAGAAAAGAACATTTATAATAACGTCAGCCATGTAGAACACGGACACATTCTCCATTGCTCTTCACAGGACATTTGCCTCCAGTACTCTCCATTTTTGGTAAAAGCTGGTAGTCAGGTTCTGCCTCAGATCTCAAACAAGACACCCAGGGGCACCAGGGAAGAAACTTTTCCCATGACGGGACCTTCCTGGCCCCATCTCCTGTCACCCCAGCATTTGTTGTCCTTTGTCATTTCCAACTGACCTCGAAGAGAGACTTTATTAGATGAGGAGAATGACCCAAAGCTATTAACAGCTATTCCTGCACACACTGACAGTTTTTGTGGGGTTGGGATTGAACCCAGGTTCTTACACGTTAGGTAAAGATAATCACTGAGCTACACCCCAACCTCACTCACCACTCTCATAACCACAGATTTCCAAGGACCTCTGATGCCACCAATGTTTTATCAGTGCTTTACAGAAAACTCAGGGCCAAGAGTTTTGTTAACTCCCAATATACCTGTTTGTCTTTCGTGGCTACTAGGAATCTCACTGTCTTCTTTCTCAAACTTAATAAAGGGTTCTGAGGAGATGTTCATCTGATCAGGCAACATCTAAAATGCAAGCCAAAAGCCACATGACTTTTAAAAGCAGTACCTAGTCTTAAAAACGGGGGGAGGCTTTTTAGAGAAAACTTAAACTTAGCACACAGCACATCAATAAATTGGAAGACCTTAGTCTTCAGTTTGCACTCTCTTGAAAGATCATTCTCCTGTTTCTGGCTTCTTTGCCTCCCTCCCCCCCCAGGACCAGCTCAGGCTGACCATTACCCTGCCCTCAACCCCTCTGTCCTGGTATCTTCACATCTGCTATGGTTTGATTGTGCCCCCGGATTTTATGTGTTAGAAACGTGGTCCCCAGTACTGAGTCCTGAAAGGTGGGACCTATGCGAGGTGGGTCATACAAGCTCCACTTGGAGTATTCGTCCACTGATGGAGCACTTTATATAAAATGGCTTCAAGTACAACTTCAATGAAAAAGATGCTAGCTCAAGTCTTCTTCCTTCAGGTCTCTGATCTTTTTATTTAACTTCCTATTGGCCATTACCGCAGTATTTTGAGTTATAAATTTCTTTGCCTCACTTACTGTCTGTGAGAAGAGAAAGGCTCTTGCTCTTTTACATAAACAGGGAGTATTAAAGTCAGAGAGATGGACAGCATAACAATCTATAGCAGGCATAGACCATTCCCACAAGCCAAAAGCACTAGAGAGAATTTTGGAAAAACTCCCGCAAAACCCTATTCCTCATGACTCTCCCTGGGCCAGGAGAAACTGGAGTGTAGGGATTGCCAAGAAACCCAGCGAACATCCTCAGGACTCCAGGAAGAACGTGGTGAGGACGTGAAGTTACCCTAGAAAAGCTTCCCAGCGTTCACAATACATAGAATAAAGCCTCTGGAAGCACGAGGCCTTGTGTCCTATAAAGTTAAGACAGTGACACATGAAAAGGGACAACTAGGATTAGGGCCCAGAACCTTCAACTCTGTTCACATGGGATTTTAAAGCTCAGGTCCTTTGCTTGACCCATTGTGCAGACCAAAATCCAGCGAGGAACTTTAAGAGACATAAAACATTCTACCGTATTTTCGAATCAATAAGAATGAAACTGCCACCTGTTTGTCTTCTCCTAAAGCTTGAACAGAAGCTCGGGCTACGTGGACTTGCAAATCAAAATGGATCTCTATTTTCATCGCTTCTTTCTTACTGATAACAACAGGCTCCTTCAGGTATATGATGAATGTCTTCATCTCATTTTCTAATTAAAAATATACCGTGCACGTCAACATATTGAAAAGTTTAAATGTTTATATTTTAAATAATTGCAACTGGAAACTTGTTAACTGCCCAGACTTTTCTTTCATAAGTTGAAAAGAAATTGCATTAAATAAAATCACTCTGAAATTATTAGACGCACATATGTTTGTATATTTACATACACGATACATGATTAAGTGGTTGAACTTTCAATAGGAAGTAGCTTCCTTTACCAGCAAAGAAATGGAAATATATTTGTCTTCAGCAATTCGCTGTTTAACAGCATTTTGTTTATACAACAGGTTATTTTGCTTCCAAATACACTGAGTATAATATTTGTTCTTCTCTCTTGGAAATTTCACTTTTTCTAAAGTTCAAATAAAATTCAGTATGCTAAATAGAACATCCACCCCTCCAAGAAGAAACGGAGACATCACAGCAAGAAGTCTGAGACAAAAGCTTGCTTCAGAGCCTCCTACCAGCATGCCCTTGAAAAATGGTAATTAATTTTAAAAGAAAAAGTAGTTTAGACTGAAATTCAGAGAGTTCAAGAATAATCCACAGTAAATATAAAGTGAGTTGAAAGCAGCAAGGGATAAAGAGAGTAAGGTTCACAGAAAAACTGGCAAAGTTAATGGCCACAAATGGTGAATGGAAAGAAAATGAGACATACACAGGTCTGGACCACACTGTCCAAGGCAGTAGAGAGTCTGAAATAGGGCTCGAACAGTCCAAGAGGCTGCATGTAATCACAACATCCACATCAGTCTTAGTACAAGGAGAACATACAACATCACTTGACATTTTATACTGATTACGTGTTACTATCTCATATGTGTTGGGTTAAACAAAACCATTTAATGGTTTTAAAAGTTAATCTACTTTTTAATACGACTAGTAGAAATTTTCATTTATAAATACAGTGCTCACATTCTATTTCTGTGAGGAAACCATTAGAATAGCCTAGTAAAGCTCAGCGAGCTCCCTAAATACTGATCTTTGCTCACTGATACAGAAAAAGCCTATGAATCCCTGCTACAAAAGTAGGTCTACACTATAATCTTCAAAATGAAAGAAAGGAAAAGGAAAACCCCAAGGGTCAGACCAAGCTCCAGACTCTGCCACCTCCTTAGCCAGAAGGGTTTTGCGTAGAAAACCAAAGTCTTGCTTGTGGTGTTTGCTAGACAATATTTTTCCTCTGCTATAAAAATGGAAAGAGTATCCACTTCCTCTAGATACGTACCCTGAAGTACTCTGCAAAGTACAAAGTGTCACAAAAGTGTGCATACTACAGGAGTCCGGAATATTAACTTTGGAAAGTTGGCTCCCGAAAACCACTACAATAGCAATGATAGAGCTGAACTTAAGAAAAGTGATGTCTGGTGCTTGTCCACTTGGAAATCTCATGGAAGTCCTTATAAAATATTTGTATTGACTTAAATATCAACGACACTGTATGTATCTTAATTAGGTGAATTACTACACAAGTTACTCATTGATGATTAAACTTTGATTTACATTTCTAGTGAGATGCTTGCAAACCCCTTTCTTACCCCAGGTGGGAGCACCTCGGCTCAGCACAGATGTGTTCCCAGCTCTGTGGCTGCGGACGTGCTGACTTCTGCCTCCTCCCAGCCATCTCGGTCCTCTCAGCTTCCGAGCGACCGCGGACCGCAGCTGCTCCAGTACCGGGGCTCCCTGCTCATCTTCCCTCATTCTCCCGGAGCCTTCTTATGAAAATCGCTCTGCCTCTTCTGCTACGCACTTAACTCCTTCATCTAGCCCCGTCCCAAATTCCTCTTTTTCTAATAATCCCCAACAGGATAAGTTCAGGATTCCTGCACAATGGAACGCACTCTCCTGGGCACCGGAAAGAACTACACTTTGGTACACTTCAAAATTTTTCACATCTTCCCCCAAGTGTCACCGGGGGCACCGTCCCCTTCTGGGTTACTTTTGCCTTTTACTTTCTTTTAGCTGTTTTAAATTCTGAAAGTTGTAGAAAGTTGATAATACAAGTAATTTTTGTCCACAGATCTGTTGTACCCAACAATCCAGTTTGCATCTACTGTACTTGTAAACTAGTTTCAGCATTGTTTACGTATGCGGAGTTTTTAATTCTCCCTTGAACTGCTTATTATATTTTACTAATTTCCTCATTAATCAATTTTTTCAAATTGCCACATGTTCATTTTACATTTATGGTTTTATCCTATCAAAAATCTTATTAGAGCCCTAAGGTTAATTTATGTATAAAAAAATCCAGCAAGGGGAACTCAGGGATAAAGAAAGACTATCCATAAAATAGCCCTATGAGACCACCTTTAGTGGAATTCAAATTTAGGCAGGATTTGTTCCCCCTAAGAATTCTATCATGAGACTCACAGTCATATTTTACTTTTCACTCCAACATCCAGAGAGAGGTGTATCAAATGTGAATCTCACAGCAGCCCCTTTAGACTTCATGGACATTTTTAATTCTATACTGTGGCTCCAATTTTCCATTTCTAACATTTGTCTAGAAGTATGTAAGTGGTCTTAACCCTTTTATAGAAAGAAGTACAATATTCACATAATTACATAACACAGACATTGTTTGTTTAACCACCGAGTTCCCTTTGTGCAACTAGGTTGTTAAATGAATTGGTTGCTAAGTGAAGAATTGTAGGTAGCGAAGTACATTACAATATTCAGAACAAAGAAATGGTCAAAGGAAACTAACTTGATAACTTTGCTTTTATTTGTGTAACTCTTACATACAAGTACTGTAATATATAACAGAACAAAACTACAGTACTATACTGTACAATCAGCAAAAATTATAGTACTTTACCACAGAAGTCACCATGAGGCCGCACTGCCGCTCAATTTCCTGCATCCTATGTCCAAATATGTGGGTCCTAAATCCAAGCAGGGAGTTGCAAGTCAAAGCAGCATGCCTGCCTCATTAGGTCTAAACAGTCGTTAACCAGGGAGGGTGTCAAACAAGGAATGTCTGTGTTTCGTTTCAACTCCCTAGCAAACCCAGTTACTCTAAAATGCATTTGTATATGTTATTTTCAAAAATATCCTTCTACTTTTTAAAGACCTCGTTACGGTTTGTATCTAGATGTTCTCCCAAAGCCTCACGCGGTCATGGAGGGAGGTTTGACAGGGGGCTGGATGTAGAGTGTGTGGTGCTGGGATCAAGGGCGTGTGATTACTAAACTAGTCCACTGATTTCCTGGGCATAGCTCCGGGCAGGATTTAGGCTGCCCCACCCTGGGTGTGAGTGCTATCGGCCCTAGGGTGGTCAGGCTGGATACGATACAAAAGACAGAAAGAGGGTCACTGTTTGTTGCTCGTCACTGGCCACTTTCTGCCTGCCTGCTCTGTGACACCCCTCTGCCAGGCCCCCTGCCAGGGAGCCACCATCTATGAACTGAAACCTCTAAGAACTGGGAACTATGGTAAACTTTTCCTTCTTTAACTTTAGGTGTCCAGTATTTTGTCTCAGCAATGAGAAAAGTAACTAAGACAGACCTAATTCAGGAAACTTGTTCAAGGATGGTCACAACTGAAACACTGAGCTGGACTAACACCCCCCGCTCTGCAGTATCTGCCAAGACGGAAAGGGAGCGCGGAGGTTTGAGGCAAGAGGAGGCTAAAGGCTGGAATTGAAGAGATGAGACAGACCCAACATATCACCCCTCATCGCTGCAGCTCTGGGAGAGGAGGACACGTAACCAAAACCATTTTCTAATTGTGGCCTCCCCCCAAAATCCCAATGTAAAATGAAATTTACCTTTGTAATTGTTTTTAATTAATTTTAATTAATATATAAAAATAAGCCTAGTGCTACATATGTTCAACATCATTGTACAACAGACCTCCAGAACTTTCTCATCTTGAAAAAGGAAAGCTTGATGCCCACTGAACAATAACTCCTTGTGTCTCCCTCCACAGCCCCCGACAGCCACTATTCGCTCCACTCTGCATCCCTGTGCTCTGGGCGACAGTGGACGCCTCACATGTGGACCCCTACAGTGGGTGTCTTCTGGAGCACAGTGTTCTCAAGGTTCATCTAGGCTGTGTCACATGTCAGAACTTGCTTTTTCAAACTAAATAACATCTCATCGTGGGGGCAGCAGTGTGTGCGTGCACGACAGAGAGAAACGTTTATCCATTTCCTCTTCAGTGGACATTGCAGTTATTTCCACCTTTTAGTTCTTGAGAATAATGTTGCTGTGAACACAGTGCACCGGTCTCTCTTCCAGATCCTCTCTTTGGTTCTTTTGCATATATACTTACAAGTGGAATTGCTGGTCATATGGCAGTTCTGCCTTTTCTTTTCTTTTTTTTTTTTGTTTTGTTTTGTTTTGTTTTTTTAGCAGTGATAGACTGCACCCAAGAACTTCACACTGAGCAACATCCTCAGACCTCCTTTATAGCTTTTCGTTTTGAAACAGGGTCTCACCATGTCACCCAAGTTGCGCTTGAACTCCAGATACTCCTACCTCAGCCTCCCAGAGTGCTAGGATTACAGGCCTGTAACACACCAGGCTGACTTCTAATTATCTGAAGGCTTTAATCATGTTTACAGTGAAGAAACCAGACAAGCAACTGAACTTCTAAGTCACAAAGCAAAGGAACCACCAACACCGTGACCTCAGACTTTGGTCCCGAGTACAATGTGTGCTCCTTCCACTGCTCTACCCAGCAATCCTTCCAGCAAACCAAGATGAAATCTGCACTAGAATTAACTAAACACATAGAGCGAATATAAACAGTAACAATACTCACAGGTAAATTCTGGCTAGTTTTAAATCATCTTACCTATAATGCTGAAGTTAACCACAGCTTCCTTCACAAGTCTTACTGGTTCCCACAGAGCACTCTTGGGAAGGAAGTGAGTGAAATACATGAGCACAAAGCATGTATTTACAAATATACATTCTCTAAGTGCTTAGGTCTAGTCAGGAACTAAACCCCATTCTTACCTCAGCATTGTCTATATAAAAAGTCACACTCTGACTTCCTAAGTTGAAATCAATCCAAAATTTCTCTAGTTTTTCATCTGCTGGTTTTTTCATCTGGAAAAGAACATCAGTATAAATTCTACACAGAAAAATCATGTCAAATGGTCAGATAAAATTATACCATAAAGAACAGAATATGTGCTTTTTCTGAACTGGCATTATCCAAACTGGAAGATCTCAATTTTATATGACCAAGCCATTTCTAATAAAATCCTGCTGCCCTTGGCATATTTTATAGATATTTAAGTGGCTCAGATGATGATACACACACTTGTTTCCTGGTAAGAATCAAAAAGCAAACAGTTCTCTGTTGAAGGAGTAGAACTCCAGATTGTATAAGGATGGAAATCTCTAGAAAAAGTGTTGGGATCAAATACCAAAGGTAACTCATCATCTAAGTTACCATCCATTACAGTAGAACTAAGGCTTCAAGAGTTCAAATTACTTGCACTTTAATTGATTTTAAGATATATGTTTATAGTCAAAGGCAAAAGAGTCAAATATTATGCTGTTTTTAGAAATGTAAACATCTTCTCTGGCTCACCTACATTACAAATAGATATCTTTCCATAGGCAACATGAACTGAGGTTTTCTAGACAAGTATCAGAAAGAATAGTTGAGGATCCCTTATCTAAAATAGCCAGTACCAGAAGCATGTGAGGTTTGGGATTTTTCAGATTTTGGAATACTTGCATATATATCCTGAGATACCTTGGGTATGGGACCCAAGTCTAAACACAAAATTCATTTATGTTTCCTAGACACCTTTATACATAATTCCAAGGTGTTTCAGACTTTTGGATGAGGGATACTCAACGTATAAAGTTTTTATTCCCCAACAATAGAGCAAGTGCCATATTTGCTACTCTAATACCTGCTTTTCCAATAAACAGCCTCACTTAGACATCTTTGCTTTTCATCATTCATGCCCAATTTTCAATAGCTACTGAGTTGAATGAAGGATCTTTAGCTGCAATGTGTGCCCCTAGAAGCTGGTGTGAGGGTAAGTGTAAGGGCACTGATGGAAACTGATGAGAACTGGGAAGTCCTAGAAAGAACCACACAGAAAACCAGAAGACAATGAGATGGCATTAGATAGGATTAGTCCACCAAAGCCAGCTCTAAAGAGAAAGGACTTGGAGTGCAGCTCACAGAGGCTAACAAGGGGACTCTGAACCCCAAAGAAATGGCTAAACAATGAATGCTGGGAAGACAGAAGGGGCTCAGAAAAGCTCAGCCAAGTCTGAGGCCTCTGCAGATTTCACCCTGAACCTGAGACACTAGTTTGGGACTTTTTCCACAAAGGGTCTTCCTCATCTGGAAACCAAAGAAGGGGGTGAAAATAAACTGGTCAACCTTGGACTGCAAGGCACAAGGTAAGGTGAAAGAAAAGTCTAAATTTGTACTATAAAGCATGGTGCTGTGCTAAAGGTACTTTATCTGTGAGGGTAGCTTGTACTGTTTCACTGTGCATTATACAATCCAAGGTGGAGAAAAAGTGCTGGGAAGAGAGAGAGAAATATCAAAAGAAGCACAGGAGTAACACTTCTCCCTCAAAGGATGAATTAATGTAACCCATGAATAAGGTAAAATGAGGTAAGATTTCTGTAATTGACCTCATGTGTACAGTATGGACATTCAGATTCCTTTTTCCAGGAGTAGAGTTGACTCTTGAACCTGGCAATGTGTGCTAGTTATGGTATAGTTGATTTGGGCTGAGATCACTAGAAGTCAACATCCTTTTTTAAAAAGCCCTTTTGTGTATCGAGAAGTCTCATCTAACTGTGTAAACCTGAGTGTGGCTTTCACCACATACCACCCTCACAGCCCCCAAGACAGACATACATACCTCCCGCCCATCAGCAAAAGCGGCAATACATGGAAATGAATAGACCCTGAAAAACACTTCACGATTAAAAGCATAATCAGCATGGACCCCCCAATACAACTTGCAGATGTTCTGCAACAAGCATGTGCAATTAGGGCGCACTATCGGGTCTCATACAGAGAGGCTGGGAGTTTCAAACTTGCAAGGGGAGATTCACTCTGCATAGATTTCAGGTCTCCAACTGGCTGTTTATAAGCCAGACTACTGAGGTTATATCCCAACCAAATTACTTGGCAAGATTCCTAAGACAAGGAATAAACTTAGCAAACATTGTCTCATCAAGGACTTAACTATCCATAAGTCCCTAATGTGCATATCCTCAGTGACCTCAAGTCTGTACAAGATTGCTCTTCATAAAGTGTATGGACTCTCTAAAGGACATCCAAAATCTCAGATAAATATGCTAACAACAGATGGAGATAATTCGTAGACACACTCAAATGAGTCACTAGATGAACAGGGTCTGATCTTCCCATGTTTCTAATTAGTGAACCTCTTAGTGGGACTCAATAAAAGATGGATCCTACATTCTTTCCTAAAATGAAACATAGCCTAAATATTCTTCTAAAACATTAGACATTTTTTGAATACTTCTAGTCCATAAAAGAAACCCAGAGGGAAGCTCACCTTCTTTGGTCACCAAGTCTGTCATTTAGGTGGTTGAGAAACCTTCGACTGTCCTTCAAAATAAATAATGCAAACGTTTTCATTAAAAAAAGAAACCAAGGTGTCCCATTTGATATTACTTTAAACAGCACATAAAGGCCAATGTTTGCTTCTACATGTCCAGGATCAGTAACATCACAAGGATTCACAAAGACTCGTTTTATGTCAACAGTATTTTTCTGCTACACAGGAAAGGCTCCAGGCACATGTTTCTGGAAGGAACCACCCACAATCCAGCATTACATTTTCATCTGAAGAATACTTAGGCCCCCAAAAGTTATATGATGGTTGTTTCATTGGGTCAGAAGAGCAAGCAAGATAAATACAGCTGATAACCTAGAGCACACGACTGTACTAACCCGCCGGACATCCACCTCCCTCATGCCTGTGAGCATGAGCCAGCCACAGACCCATGAACTGTGTCAACTGTGGGTGGACCTGGGTAGCTCTCCCACTGCTGGTTTTCCTTTCTGGAAGCTCTCCATGCCACTCCTCTCTGGATTCCCTATCTTGGCATACGCTCCGAGGACAAAACCCACTGGCGGAGCTCTCCTAACCCACAGCCCTCAGGATGGTGGATTCATTGCCCCAACATTCTCAAGGCAAAGAGACCCAGGTCCAGATTTGGGTTCCTTTTTGTCCACGAGGCTTGGCTGTTGTAGCCAAATGCTCCTCACACTCTGTGTCTATATTCAGCACTCAGTAAGACAGCAGCAGTCCACTGGCCTTTCATCTAGAAGCCATTCAATTAACAAGTGGATGGCTCTGGGAGCAAATGAGTTTGGAAACAAGATAAATTTTCACCGAAATTCCCTGTAGATGCAAGAATGACACAGAGGAGAGGGGTAACTTGTATATGAGCACTCAAACATCCCAGGCTCTTGGTTTATCTGATTGACTTTTCACAGTTTTATTCCCATTTTACAGATGGGGACACTCAGGCTTCACAAGTTGGCTACTCTGCCAAAATGCATGTAAGTCAGGGAGGTGGACTCAAATCCAAGTCTGAAAGAGCCCCAAAGCTCACAACCTTTCTATGAAGTAGATCTGGCTAAATATCTACTATATATGTGGCAATATATCTCAGTCTGAGATAAATATCAAAGTTCAAATTTAATAAAATGTGAATCACATTAATAATCCTGATTACATGGTAGTTTTGATCAGAAAGTCTTGGTCGACATAAGCACTATTGTGAATTTTGCCTTTTCCTAAGAGTCTAACCCTCATTTTAAGAACTCTTCAAAAGGGAAAATATTTTAGCCCTTTTAGGATAGAGATACACACCAAAGCCGTAGCTCTTTCTGTGCTACCTGAGGACACGATCTTGGTGAGCCTGGCTGCACAGAAGATAATGGAAAGTATCATTCCTCTGAACTGTATTGTGTGCCTCACAACACAACCACCTTGAGAGTACCATGCCACTGTCGGCACCTGCCACCATCGTGGCTGCTCTCTACAAAGCTCAAACTCTTCTCCAATTCTCTCTCTACTCTTCAAGATCCAAAAATTGCCCCTCCATATGCTTTTTTGCTGGACCCATCAAGTTCATAAATCTGGTCTCCAGTCTCGGTTACTCTTAAGAAATCCTATCTGTGTTCTCCTACTTGGCCCTCAAATACTCTAGTAAAACTGTTTCCCTGATGTAAGAAACAAGAAGTCAACTTAATCACACTTTCTAGAAAATTCTTCCCTAAGCCTAACACACAGGAAAATACTGAGAAGCTGCTTCATAAAAACTGACCGGGCAGGGCTCTCACCGTCTCAAATTCTCGGTCCTTAATTTGTTTGAAGGCTTCAGCGAGGACATCATCATCAAACCACTGGTGGACAAGGTCCTCCCGTGATGTTCTAGTTGCCATTCTACACAATGCCTCAGAGAGACCAACCTGCTGGTCGTAATCTAGAGATTAAACAAAGGCAGACATAGATAATTCCAGGCACCACACAACAGAAAACATGAGTGCCAAAGCTAGCACCTGCCTGAGAAACAGATCGGCATTTGCGTCTTATGAGCAGCAAGATGTATCCTGAAGTTGCTATGATCATTTAAGTAGTTTTAAGAATTGTTAGGAGAAAAATCTAAGTAGTGCAGCCTATAACAATTTTTCAGAATACATATTTTTGGGTTTTATATTTTAAGCTTATTAAATATTAATCAGAGTAATCATATTAAATATTAATTAAATCAATCTTAAAAATATTTCTACCACAAAAATAAAATCCCAACATACATTGTGCTATTTCACAACAGAGAAACTAAAACTACATGTATCAGTATGTTCTAATCTCAATTAATTTTAAGGGTAAAAAGGGAGTTTTAACTGGAGATATCCAATTTGATGGCATTTGTGAAGTGTGCTCAAAAAATAGGGTGAATGTTTATATTCAAAAATTACAGTAAAAGACACATTGTCATAAATTCTCTTCACAGTACTCCCCCTCATTTGTATACACTCGTTCTATCCTTCTCGCCACTTTCTGAGGCAGTTCTGGAATTCTTCTTTGGTCAGTGTTTTTAGTTTCTCTGTCACGGGTGCCTTAATGTCCTGGATGAATTCAAAACACTTAGCATCTGTGGTCGTTTTGACTTTTGAGAAAGAGCCAGAAGTAGCACAGCATCAGATCTGGTGAACAAGGTAGATGCATACACTCGTAGTGTTTTTATTTGACAGAAATTGGTGTAAATGTTTTGACTCTTTTCCGGACACTCACGCAGCCACAAGAGCACAACTAAAGACATTCTTGAAGGAGCTGCCAGAACCTGCTTCCAAAGTGGTATAAGCGTGTTCAAAGCAAGAGGAAATATGCTGAGGGGGATTCATGGCAATGTGCCTTTTATTGTAACAATTTTCAAAGTTTAAATATTTAACATTTTTTATTTTACCATATACTAAATGTTCTTAAAATCTACAAAACAATAATATATGTCATTTATGAATACATAGAGAATGAGTTTAAAAATAGGCTTGGAAATGAAAAACATGAATCAAAGGGAGGGGAACAGAATTGGGGGCATGGACATCATTTGTAACTGATTTACTTGAAAGTATTTCATTTTAGCAAATATGGTAAAAATTCTAAAATTTGACAAAATTGGCTCGTGAGTAAATGAGTATCCTGTATTCGTTATGGTTTTCAGCATGCTGTGAAGATAAAATCTTAATTCTTATATCTTTTATTTGACCATAATTTATTCTCCACAGTTCCAAGATGCTCATAAAACCCAGTGCCCAATATTTAATATTCTAAGTATTTAAACTCTAAATACTTCTTACCACCCACAGTCAAGATTGTCCTTGCAAAGTCTTTCCTGAAATATTAAGATAAGTTACATTTTACTGAAATGAGCATCAAAAGGTAAAACTTTATTAAACTGACATTAAATTTTAAAACTAAGATATGTACCTTGAAATTATTTCATATGCATCAAAATGTCTACAAAGTCCATAATACATCTTATGGAAGAAAATCTTCAAGTTCATATATCAGCAATCTACTGTATTTGTAATTTCTTAAATACAATGTTTAATAGCTAGAGCAATTATATGCTTTTAGATTCTATTTACGCTTTCATAAAGTGCATTTAATTTGATAATTTATGGGGATTCACATAATGGTTCAATTGTGGAGTTTTGTAGTCAGTCTCTATCAGCTTACGAAAGTAGGTGTCCTTTAACACAGTTTTGACAGCTGGCAGAAATAAGATCATCTTGTGACCATCTTTCCTAAGAGCTGTTTGATATGACATTTAAAATGGAACAATTTAATATCAGATATAATGGGATTAAACTATTACATTATTATATATTCATTTTAGAATTTTGACAATATGCTTACAGGTATGATGTCAATCTTCCCCTTAATGCCCAAAAACCTCCCTTCTTAAAGAATAGATTTAAGAGGCTGGGGATTTAGCTCAGTGGTTATAGTGGTTGCCTTGCAAGCCCAAGGCCCTGAGTTCGATCCCCAGCACCAAAAAAAAAAAAAAAAAAAAGAATAGATTTAAAATGTGTTACTATTAAATAAAAGCCTTAAATCAGTACCATGGGGAGTTTTGCTTAGTTTTATGCTTGCAGATTATTAACCTTTGACCTGAGGTCCAGAATATTCTAGAGTTTTCTGGAAACAAGGTAATATGACCACAGGACTGATTTGAAAACAGGAGAGAACATCAGGTCAGCTGCTCTCCAAGCCTACATACACCAGTAAGAGTAGTGATTTCACTAATGTATTCACTATTTTAATTCAGTGGAAAAGTTGCATCCTACAAAGACAAGTTAAATGGAGAAATAGGACGGCAATGAGCTCCGTGTGCACCGAGCACCCCCTTCCAGGCTCTGTGCTATGGTTAACTCCCTGGCCATGCCTGCGTGCCACACAGCCGTGGTTAGTGCAGTTACATGTTGAGGTTCAAATGTCAAGAAGGGTGTTGGTTTTGCTCTTTCCTTAGTTACATATTACAAACTTACCACCAAATTTCATACCCTCCCCAAACTATGACACTTCTACTAGGTCATCAACCCCTCCCCCATCCACCACTTGGAAAGCAATACAAATTCCACGTCCAGTTGCTTCAATTAACAGTTGGTAACTGTGAAGCATTTATTTTCTCCCAGGTACTGAGCTACTCACTTTGAATGGATTGCCTGATTTGACTGTAATTCTGTCAAGTAGGTATTATTGTTCACTCCATTCTACAGATGAGCAAACAGAGGCCCACTGATGTTAAGGGTGTGGTCACATGCTACTGTTGGGGGCAAAACCAAGACTTGAAGCCAAGCAGCCTGGCTCGTGGGTCTGTACTCCTGACATTATCCCATGCGGCACTAACGGGGCCCACATTTGTGGTGAAAAAAATAATCTGTCACCTGAAAAGGCATTTTGTCTCACAAATTTAATGCAAAAAGCAAACCAATAAAGCCTGCCCCGTAGCACTGAAAAAGAAGAGCCTCACAAAGTCTATCTTTTGTCCCAAGACTTTGTTCAGTACCTGACTCTGTGCCTGACTCCTACTAGGGACTCGAAGCACTTACTGAAGAGAGCTCTGAGTACTTGGGTCTAAGGAGAGCAGAGTGGTACGATCCTGAGTGATTTTGCCTTTGCAACATGCCATCACGGAGTGCAAGGTCACTTACATAAGGTGAAACGCGCCTTCTGCCGAAGGGAGCCGCCTCCGCTCTTCCCGAGGGAGCCCTTGCAAAATGCCGTTCAGAGTCCTCAGAGCCTTGTTGGAGCCGGAGAAGGCATTCACGGGGAAGAGATAAAACAGATCTATGCACCGCCCCCTCCGAGGGTTCCGGAGCAACTGCTACCCGTTTTGTTATTTGTGACTCACCTCTTGTTGAATCGAGTGATTTACGGTCTTTTCTGTCACCAGGAATCCTAAGCTAAGTATGAAGGAATCCAACATCTGAACTTTTCCTGAAAGCATAATTTTAAAAGAATCAAATGTATGCCCAGAAGACTAAGAAAATGACCCCTGACCTCTGGGAAGATGCGTGCACTAGAAACCATGACAGCAGTCAACAATTCAGAACAATATAGTCCGGGCAAGGGACACATGACAGACTCCTGCAGGTTACAGTAACCCCTCAGGCCACAACAGACTGCATTCCACAGATGCCCACTGAGGAGACCTGCAGCCGTGTATGCAAAGGGCGCCTCCTCATTGTGACATCTTACACGTCTAGCAAAGCTACTTTTCTGTCCAGACCGAGCAATGTGCCAAGCGCAGCTCCTACAGTTTCCTGTTCTATGTGCTTCCTACATGGATCTTATAAAAATCAAAATTGTACATATAAGGTCGTACACTAACAGAACAGGGTTTTTAAATAAAAGATTGCTCTTTAGTAATACAAATATGGCAAATTCAACAGCTACATATATGTCAATCAGAAAAATGGATTATGCAGTGCTATTTATACCTACTAAATAAACTATTGTTATTGTTTCATTTTTATACATATTAAGATACAAAATGATAAAAGCACTAATATAAAGGTCATAGTATAACTTTGGTAGGTCCAGATACGAAATTTTAGTATGCAAATCACCACGAACTGTGTACTTGCTAATTCCTATATAACTCATGACATTGTAAGAACCAAATCAGGAAGTAAAAATGTAAAAGACCCTCTTTTTAATCAGAAAAAGGCAAATCAACAGAGTTAGATAATCGCTGGAAACCAGATATTTGGAGAGAGGCTGTTGCCACCAGAAAAATAAACAACTAACAGAAGGCAATAGGATGGTGTGAAGCTAAGGTGTTTATGGATCCTGCTAACTCACATCCACTGTCCATGCCCTTATTTTAAATTTAGCAAGACAAACCAATAGCACACGGCCCTGTGAAAGAGGATAGAGGAACCTGGTTAATTGAGACGTTACAGAAAAGTGACTTTTGAAAATTGTTTATTCAAGAAGCTTTAAAATTTAAGAAGCATCTCAAAGTTCAAAAATACATGAACTATATAAGAAAGTAATTGTGCAAGAGAAGGCAACAGTCTAAGATGAAAATAGGCACAGGAAAGGAAGAAATACGTAAATAAAAACTAATGCCCGTCTAGATATTTCAGTGTGATAGATTGGAACACAGGGAATTAGTTACAAAGACGAGGAAAATCTGGGAAGAAAACCTGGGGAAAAC